>WJFB01000082.1:0-105342 GCA_009870185.1 Pygmarrhopalites habei
CTTCTATTATTGGCATTTGGCTTCCATTTATTCGTGTATTCATTGGCTCTGTCTTCGGGTCGCATTTATTCTGGAAGGGATTGGCCCTTCGAATGATATAGGGTATAGCAAAACAGTATCAGTATAGCTAAACCAAGTTGCTCCTTCTTGGTAATATTCTTTGCCTATTAAGGGGACATGAACATTTCAAAAATGTTTTTAAAATTTTTCTGGACTTGTCCTCCTCCTGTAGGCACTAGTCTATACCTATCAGATACATACTCATTTTGATAGGTATAGCTAAATGGGAGTTTGTGTGGTACACAAACTTTCTCCCCACCCTGTATATGAAGGGCCTATGCTCTATAGCAGTGCGAGTCCCCAACCCTCACATGGTTGGTCGTATATCCCTTCAGGAGTACCCGACCTACAGTTCCTTGACTAAAACCTGTTCAAGTCCTTTACAGACGCAAAGGAATAGGAGTCGATTTTTCTTCTACTATATGTTCTTTGCCAACTTCCAGTAGCACCCTCATTAAGTATGTATGTGTGTGTGTCTACATGGATAATATTACATTGTACGAGAGGGATTGAGAGTTTACAAGATATGGGAGTATTTACTCTTGAGAATGTACATAATTTGTTTGTCCTGCCTGAATTTGTTGGCCACTGGCCATGGACACACGAGGTGTTGGACACTCTCAACACGTTGCTATGTAGTGTAGTCTGTACACACACGCACAAACACAACAAGTCAAAAAGCCAAATAGTTGTCAAGCAGAGATGAAGAACTAATAAATATAAATGTCAGCATGTTCTACCCCCACTATTCCCCCCCCCCTCCTCCTCAGCGGAGACATTCTTTCTCTGTCTCTCAAATCCCTGCATTTGTGTCCCTCTTCTTGACGTCAAGTTGTGTCAACCAGTATCAACTATCAACACGACACTCGTTGCACTTTTACTCTCAGTCTACTTTTAAAATTCCTAGTGTCGGTATAATTAGATTTTAAACTGGAACTAATGTATATTTAAAATCCTCTCTCTCCCACACACACACACATTAGTAGAGTGCACGCATCCACCTGAGAATGCATTTTTGATGTAAACTGTAATTTATAATTTACCACCGTTCTCTTCTATCTTCTCTCTCTCTCACAATTATTTTGAACGGTCTTTCTCTTTCGTTTGGAATACTTGTGTGTGACGTATGGAGAGGGAGGGTGAGAGAACCAAGTGATACTCTTATAATAAAAAATAAAATTATTTGTCTCACACACACGTATGCTAGTGCGTGTGTGTGCATGCACATTTTCTCCCTTCTCACAAATTATAATCTAATAGAACGGAGTAATGTTTGACCAGTCACTTTCCGAGTGCATACTAAGTATGTGTGTGTGTGTGTGTGTGTAAAAATCCCATGCTCTCAAGTCTCTCTCTCGGTCAGCTTTAACCTCTGCGTGCCCATTGATCATGAGGTGCAGAGAATAAGGAGAGAGAGAGAAAGAGAAGAAAAAAAACTTGCTAACTCGTCCAATGACATTTTCCCCCAGAGTTTCGCACGTTTTTCTCTCTCCCTTTAATGATGATACAATGCATTGTCATGATACGATAATATATAATATGAATGCGGCATGAAAACACACAATCACACACACACTTAACTCTCCAATGATCGAATGAGTTCTGGTTCTAGATTCATTTGACATGAAAAAAAATTGTTTTTCTCATTTTGTTTTTATTTTATTTTACCTTTGGCCCCTTCAAAGTAACACAGTGTAAGTTTCTGTTCAACTTTACAAAATGTGAATACACACACACACGTCATATACGCATATACACTAGTACACAGTAGTGGCCCTTACCTGTCCACACTCGATCAAGCTTTCTGCTCTTTTTTCTTCTCTCTCTCTCTCTCTTTCCTCTTTTTCTCTTTTGGTATTGAAGCCGTCACATCAATTCTTTTCTTTGATGTGTAGAACATATCTGTGGAGTGGCATTGGCAATTAATATGACGCAGTCTGTGTGTACTGTATGTGTGTGAATTTTGTACCTTGCAAATGTCTGTTTATTTTTTACATAAACATGTCTAAACCTGATAATGTACATAAAGAAATTGGAGAGAGGGGGAGACAAAAAAATTTGAAATATTTTAGCATGTTAAATGTGATTGTCCTGCACGACAAACAAGGGGCAAAGAGGGGAACAGTCAAACAACACACGTTTCCCCCAAAAAATTTTCTTAAATAAACAGTAATTTACCCTCAAATCACATTTAGTCCTGACACCACATTTGCTGTGTGTTTTTGTGTCTCATATTTATTACAGTTTTTATGAGGATCGACTGGGATTTGGCAGACAGACTTTCCCAACACAAACTTTAGTGTAGTTTGTAGATAAATGTGTGTGTGTGTGTGGAAGGGGGAATGTTAGAAGTCATTTAAATTGTAAAATGGAATTCCAAGGTGCAGTCCACACACAACTGGTCGAGGATGACTATGACGCGTTTGAGAAAAAAAAAGTGTCAACAAATCAATTCAAGAATAACTAATTTCTGTGAAAGAATTAAAGAGAGGGGAAAAAATTAACTGAAAAATTACCAGTGTGTCACCTCAACGTACACACTTTTCTGTGTGGTGGGGCCTTTTTCAACAAAGTGATACATAGTGGACTATCACAATTTTTTTCTCATTGCACCTCTTCCAACCACATTTTGTTGAGTAGTAGAAGTAGAGGTAATGATGATAATGATCCATGTGGGTTAGAAATCAAAAAAACAAGTTTGAATCTTGTTTACTTTGCATTGACTTAAATTTCAATGATATTCATATTATATAAGTTTGTGAGAAATCTCACAAGTGAGAAAGACTCCTCTCTCACTCTTCTGTGTGTGTGTGTGGATAATATTTAAATTGCAGTTTGTACACCTTGATGATATCGACCCAATTCAATGGGATATTGAGATTGAGAGTGTGTGTGGTTGTGTGTGTTTGTGGATGAGAGAGAGGCTAATACACTTCTCTACTAATGATTACCTGCGATGAAACAATAGAAATTTAATCTCGAATAATTACACATTATTCCCTCTGTTGATGAGAAATTATTGAAATTTAAGATTATTTACTTTGTCCATAAATCAGAATTAAATGTCTTTCCACACACACAGACACACACAAACACAATCTTGTCGATATAATGAATTACCGTAAAACCTGTCCAAATTTTTTTATATTCAAAACTTGAAGGGGAAAAAACGGTTAGCATTCCAACACTCTTGAACAATGTGAATTCTCCTCACACAAAGTTTCATTTCTCTCTCTCTCTGTCTGTTATCAAGTAAAAGTATTTAGGACACTTTCTTTCAGGAGATTATTTTGTGTCGTTTTGCACGGGATGATGATTAGCCCAAAAGAAGAATTGTGTGGAAGTACAATACAAGTCAAAAAAAAGTTTGTTTGTGTTCAATAGAATAGAACATTAAGTAGTTAATTGGTTCTTTTCCCCTTTCATCTGTGTGTGTGTGTAGTGTGTGTCTGTACATTTTACTAGTAATTCTTTTAAAATTGACACAGAAGAAAAACATGATGTTTGCGAGGGTTTGACATAAGGCTATAATGGCAATTAAAGTGACATAAATTGACTCGATTTTACAGTGTTGACTTGTCCCTCCACAATTTACAATGTAAAGTGTGTATATATATAGTCTAATTTGTAACTTCTTTTGTGTTTCTACCTCTGTGTGTGTGTGTCTCTCTCTCTCTTTTACCCTTCTTGTTCACTCCGTGTACAATTCGATGTTAATCTTGAACATCTTTTGTCTATCCTCCTTGTAAAGTACAAGAGAAGAGAGTGTGAGTGTGTGTGAGATAAGTGTGTGTGTATTTTCCAGAATTAAAAGCTAAAGCGTCAATGTCGATGCATTTTTTATAGAGTCGTTGTCATTAACTGATATACACCATCGTCGTCGACGTTCTTCGTCGTCCATGTCCCACCACTAAACTTGTCTCAAAGTCCTCAGGTGATTGTGTAATAACCGTGTGAGAGTGAGTGTGTGTGTGTACAACTTAAAAAGCTTTTTTCTGCTTTCAAGCCGATAAGATTCGATTACGAATTTATTACTCTTTACATTCATAAGGATCGATCAGTATCAGCTTTTATTACTACCAAATGATTTTAATCTTGAATTGCGTGTCAATAGTATTTTACCCCTTTTTTCTCTTTTTTCCACTCTTGATGTGAGGCTGTCGAGTGGTTTCTAGATTAGCATAAATGTACACGCTCACAGTCACAATGGACTGTGTCATTTGACAGTCGAATGTGTAGACTACACTACAAAATGTGTGTGTATTAAGTACAATGATATTTCAGATTCAAAGATTTGTATTATATCATCGAAATGGAAGAAGAAAAGTTTTTCAAGTCATGAAAATCTTTTCAAGATTCCCACTCCTATGTACGAAATATATTATTAATACCCGGAAGCTTTACGTAACACCTGAGACATTATGATCACTTGTTGATATCATATATTATACAATAGATAGGATCATGGAAAAAAACTTGGAGTAAATGGTGCTTTGTAGTGTGGAATGTGAAAGAGTAAATGTGTAATGCCTGATGCCGTCCGTGTGGTATTTATATACACAATTAAGCATACATTTTATGACATGGATATGGACACATACAACATATCGTAGTAAAGGAGCCACCTTTTTGAAATTTTAAATAATGTGCACAAAAAGATGTAAAATATCCTGTAGAAAAGACGTTGAACCGTCCCATCGCATCGTCCTGTCTCTGTCTTGTGTAATCTTTTATTTATTGAATTACCCAGGAGATACGAATCTTCCTCCTTTTCATTCTAAAAAAGCTCTGAACGTCCCTCTCTCAATTTCAACTTACATATTATATCAATATCAGATTAGTAGACACAAACTCCACTTTATCCTGTATCTGTGTTCGGCGTGTGCTAGAGCTAGTTGTGTGTGTGTACATTTTGTGTAAAATATTTCAACCCTCTCCGTATCTCTCTTCACTAATGTACATACACAGTGGGCTGAGAACAGTATGGCTGTGACTACATAGAGAGAGGAGACTTTACCTTACAAAGAATGTTTAATTCTGAATGTACAGAATGTAAAAGTAATAGCCACAGTTTTGAACTGTTTGCATTATTTTTTTCCCAATCTCTCTCTCTCTCTCTCCACATGCAGAATACACGGCCGAAGTGGAGAGTTGATGGGGATTTATGATTTGAAGTCTTATTATATAACTGTGTGGCTGATGTTGATTTTAATCCTCTGTCTGACTGTCACACTACTCAACTTTTCATCAAAGTATGTTATGTGAGAATGTGTACATGGAGTCCTCCTATTTAAATGATACTTGCTAATACAATCATAATTTTTGTGTAATACCGAGACTGTGTGTGTGTCTGCGGTCTGTGTTACCATTTTGTGGTTTTTAATAGTGTCGTTGTCGTTTGTCCTTTCCTTGACGCCGTTACTCTGATCTGATGTTTATGCGATAAGACGTTAGTTTTATAATATTTAATTCCAGTCTAAAGTGTGTATGATGTGAGTTTTATGACATGAGCCCACCTTCACACACACATTTATGCTTTTTATGATTGGTAAACGTGATAATTGGTGAGTGATGGATATTTTTTTTCATAAAATTTATTTAGTTTTAATCCCCCTTGTCCCCCACATAGTACACTCCCTCCCTCTCTCTCTACTTTATCATTGTTTAATTAAGTTTAACTTGTGTCCCTTGTCATACATGCTTCCTACCTTTGTTTCAAAGTGTTACTCTTACCCATGGTATTTAAACAAGTAGACATTTAATATGTGATTTTAATTCTCGCAGTTGAGGATTTTGAAAGTCCTTTACACCTGCTACTCTAAACCTACATTCGAATAGAATAAATAGTAATAATACATAATGGTGAAGGTGGCCTTAGCTCTAAATCAGACACGGTAAAAGGTGAAAAATCAGTGTACGAAAAAAGGGTCATTTAAATGTGATTTGATGATGATGAAGGTGTTGGTGTGTGTGTATGTGTGTGGTGGGTCTATTCCATTCATCAAAGACGAGGTGCAGTACTGTAATTCTCAATCATCACTCTCTCTCTCTCCCTCCCTCCCCATCAAATAATGTTTATCATGGTCATGTACATAACGTAATAGGATTTAAATGGAAATTACTTAAATACACAACTTACATCTACACCACTAGTAGTGAACGAACAACAGCTAACAACAACAAAGTTTTTTGGGGATTGGAAAGGAACTCTGGAATTGAAATGATTTCAAATATAGTGAACAACCACAATGACAACCTCAATTAAATTAGATTAGGTATGGAGCCATATACACAGTGTGCGAAATGGAAATAAAGAAAGAGAGGTTGGGTTAAACTTTTATTCTAAATTTACATCTCTCTCTCTCTCTCTCTCTCTCTCTCTCTCTCTCTTTATTTATGTACATTTGTACAAGTAAATTGCAATACGTGCTTTTGTGGTTCCCCTCCTTTTCCAACCGCCCATGATAAATGTGTGGTTGAAGTTAAATTTATTTTTTGTATTTAAAAATTTAAATGTGGATTGATTCAATCTTTATATTTGAAGATAAAATAGGATTAATTTTGTACTTTTGCTTTTACTCCTCTTGACAGAGAGTGAGAGTGGATGATATAACGTTATTTTGTTGACTTGGAGGGAATACTAGGGTATAACTATAACTGTACAATTGTGGAGTGATTAATTGTGTGACTACGATTAATCCTTTCTCACTGTGAATAGAATTATAGGCAGGAGGAATGGGAATTCTAATTCGAGTTTACCTTGTACATGGTAAAAGTACCGTGTACTCTCCTGTCTCTACACTCTACATTTAACATGTTAAGTCAGAGGGGGACTGAACGACACAAATTCATCCATCCACACACACACACACACACAGTATCATATGGAAATGAATACAAGGTAGTAGAGGGCTTTTTGGAATGATTATTATAATAATTCATTATCACACTCATTGTAATGTACCCACACACACACTCACACACACTCAACTTGAGAAGCCTTTCAACCTTCAAAGAGCAACTTAACTAGATTTAGCTCCCTCCTATACTATTATTATTCACTTTTTAAATTATTGTTAACTTTGTTTCCATGATTGCCCTGCCACAAGTGAATTATTTTTTCTCCCTCTCGTTCCTCCCCCACGTCAATTGATGTAGTCAGTCAAGCCAAGACATTTTCCACAATGTCAAATTTTCAACCTGCAGTTCCGCACACACACACACACAGGTAGGCACAGGACAAGGCCGATCTGAATTTAATTGATAGCCATTGTAATAACCCAGAAGGATTTTAATTATACCTAATGTTGTGGCAGGTGTTATGAATACATATGTAATAAAAAATGTGTTGTTTTTTTTAAAAAAACTTGATGTTAATACTCAAAATCATATAATAGGTAATAAAAAAAATTAATAAACTTTGTGCAACAATGTGAAGTAATGAGGGAGAGATTTTCTCAGAGAAATCCTTCTTGAACGGAAAGTGAAGTAGTCCCTCACCTCACAAGGCACACACACACACACATACAATCGCTCAACAGATTTGAGAAATGAATAATGAGTTAGGAAAGTAGATTTGAAATATTTGTCAAAAAATAAGACGGTCGTAATATTAAATGGAAAAAAAAGACAAGTAGCTTGAGGAGGGATAGACAAAGTTTTTTCAACAAGGATTTTCAGAAGGAATCAAAATGGTCAAGAAGTACCGTATACATTTAGTAGACGACACACACACACATACACACCACAGAGAGAGAGAGTCAATGGCCCATTCAAGCATTGAAAAAACTTTTATAATAATACCTGAGCGTCATTTCATTGTTTGTAAAGCCCTGTTGATGGTTTAAAATGATGTAGAAGATTTACTAACTTGTGTATTCGTCTCGTAGTTAAGAGACTCTCTTAACTGAGATGGGGAGAGAGAGGGAGACTTTCCCGTAAGGTGCAAAGACAAAACAATAGTGAATTTCTTTTTTCTAATCCAGCTCAATTTCGTTAATATTTCTTGAAGAGAGAGAGAGAAAATATAATATCTTGTGCTGTGTGTACGTGCTTTCGTTGTTGGTGTGTACGTGTGTGTGTGTGGAGTCTGTATAAAAATCCTAAAGCTTTATTAGGGTTCAATTCATGTCTTCTCATTTGCTCATCTTTTTTTGTCTTGGCCCAGGATGTGTGTGTATGTGTGCGAAATACATGTTTTCTTTAATCATTCCACATTTTCCACTCATTTATTTAAGACACTGTGTACTATGTACGTAGTGGCATGGGGAAAGCCAAGTTCTAGTCCAAAATGAAGTTCAAAGCTTGTATGTAATCCTTTGTGATACACACACCGTAATAACTTGACACACAGTAGTTAGTTAATGTGCTTTGAAAAGTTAAAGGGGAAGTTAGGGATGACTTCAGTAGCAATAAGTGAAGACAAGGGATCATAATGATGATATCCCTATTGAAATTAATCAGATTATACAATAAGACGAACAACAACATGAGAAAATGTACAATTTTCTCCAAAATTAAGCTTCCTTAAAAACACACATACTAAAGAGAGAGAGAGATCATGTAATGACAACAAATGTGAACGAACTTTTTTGGAAGTTTAAGAATTATTTCCCCTTGTCCTCCACATAATTCTGTGTGTGTGTGTCTTTTTCCTGTAACAACTCGTTAGGAAGTCGTGAATGAGTTTAGAACATAATGAAATGAAATTAATTACAGTGTACCAGAGCGGCTGGGCTTGGAATGATTTTAATCGTTTCTTCTGTTCTGTCCTACACATAATGTCTATTGTGTGTGTATAGTTAATTATGTACAGAATGAGAAAAAACGGATGTCTTTCACCGTTTAACAGATGTGAGAATGATAATGGCGAGAAATGACATAATTGTACAAGCGATGATACACATTTTCCCAAATTATACAACAAGATCCACCACTCAAATCTACAGTTAAAGCCTTTCAGCTAAAATGTCTTATGTAAACTGAGCATTACGTGTGATTTCAAATATTTACTTTCGCCATGTGTGTGTGTGTTTGTGTTATGTTGTGTGTACACAAGAGAAGATTGTGGAGACATGTTGTCAAAACGAAATTAGTGTGTATTTGAAAGTTTTTAATTATGGGTAACTTGTAATTATTTCAATAGGAGATTTTCTGACGAGATGAAGATATTTTTTTTGGTTGACACTTTTTCCACACACACACACATGTAATATCCTGTGGGCCTACAGTACCTTCAAAAGAGAGAGAGGAGAAGGTGGAGAGAGGATTTTCTGAGGATAAGATTTGTTGTCAAAATGTTGGGTATTTAGTTAGTTAAAAATAAGACTAATAATATTTACACACACACACACTGTGTACTATTTACATACGAGAGTAATAATTAATATTTTGAATTTTGGACTGTTGGAAGTCCGCCCACACACAATAATAATAGTCATGCCGAGATGTTGTTGACGGGGTAGTCAGGTTGACTAGCTGTACATTGTACGTTGTGAGAAAAGAGGATAATGAAAAAACAACAACAGTTTGAATGATTCTTATCATAAAATATTTAATGTTGATTACATTGACAGAGTCTTCCTTTTAAGTCAGCTTTTAATTTTGCATTAGCCTCAAACGACTTCAAACAGAGACAGGGATATGCAGAGTCAGTCAAGTCTATTATGACATGATTATGCATATCTTATTAAATTGTACTTTGTCCTGACTCCCTCCCTCCATCCATCCATGAGGAATCGTCAATTGGGATGATCGAGTCAAGGAGGATGAGGGGAACATTTTGACATGGCCCAAACTTGATAATTATAATTATATTACATGACAATTGAGTCTCACATCAACAACATCAAGGGTTAACCACACACACACACACAATTTGATTGTCAGCAAATTGTAAATATTTACTTAATAATTAACATGTACTTCGAAAAATCTTGGTCTTTGACTCTCTCTCTTTCCTTCCCTCCCTCACACACACCCCCTTTTGCTGGTGTGGTGTGTGTCAGAGTACATAAATTTTAAAATTTCATAACAAATATTAGCTGGAAGGGCCAAAGAGCATTACATCTTGAATGTATCATCATCATCAAAAATTCTCATCATCATCAAACTGCGAGTTTGGCCATACTCACAAAAATTTTGTTGTGTGCGTGCGTGTGTAGTGTACACATTAATTATAATACCCAATAAATTTTTTTATTGTTTCTTTATTGTCCTTTTTCGGTTTTACAATAAGTGCATGAGTGAGTGTGTTTGCCTTCCTTTCAAATCTAAAGGTTGTGTGTGCTCTCAAGACAGTCTATTTTTTTAAAACATTGTTTGTTTCAAACAACAGTATAACTTGACAAATGGGTTTTATATACAAAGAAGAGAGTGCAGGAGTAATGGTAATAATAACAGATTACAACTCACTCTCACTCTCACTCATGTATGCATCATCTCTCACAGTTTTTGTCCTTCTTTCTCTTTCCTCCATCTCCATTATGAACATAATTCGTACACGCAGTGGTTTATATGCATAACTAATGACCAGATACAATAAAAATATTTTTCTTTTATGATTTCTCTCTCTCTCTCTCTGCCATCATAATGGACATTAGAAATAACATCATTCAAAAAGAGTGTATGCTCCAATAAAAAAATTATTTCGCAATACCCAATTATCCTATTGTACACACGCACTAATGCAGTCCATTGGCGTGTGTGTGAGTGTGTGTGCTTGTGTGGTGATTGAATATTGACGAGTAAAAACGAAAGAGAATATTTGAGAAAATAATTGTGGGACTTGTTAGAATAATTTTTTTTGTCAAAAAATAATCCTAAATTCGAAATAGAAATTCCAGAATTAATTGAATCGAATGTCGAAGGGTCATAAAAAGAAGGTGGAAAATATTTTGTGTACTTTTTTTCGACCAGTTTGAGTGGTGATGGATTGAATGGGGAGTTGAATGTCATCCATTGCTCTACTCATTTTTTAATAAGGCTATCAAATAAATTTTATAGCTTAATAAGATCCTGAGTTTGTTGTGTGGATGTGGAACTACCTCGACTTGCACACAAGACAGGTATAACACATCTCAGAGTCCATCACAATCAGTTAAGCTCAGAATTTTTCCTTCACGTTCCTATTCTCCATAAGAATTCTCTCTCTCTTATAATATGATAATATTAATCTTTGATTATATTTTTGTGTGTAAATTTGAATATAACTATGTACTTATTCTAATGTGATGAGAATTCATTCCATCACATAAGCGTACACACATACACACTTCTCTCTCTCTCTCTCTCTCTCGTTCAAGAGTTTCAAGATGTAAAAAAATAAAGATTTTTCGACGCACTTCATTGCCATCCAGCTTTGAACTCTCTTTTAACAATCTAATATATTATATCATTCTGATCCACTCTTTTCCCTCTACATTATGTATACAATTTTTTTTAGCCAAATACACACACCACCAACTTTATTATTTACCTTATGACTTGCACTTTACGTTTTTGAACAGAAACATGTTAGAGAGAGATTTTCCATTACATTGTCCAAGGCTGGTGGGGTCTTTAATTAAACTTCAAAATATTTTGGTGGTAGTGGGTTCAGTCAGAAGGTTACTCATTTGACTCTCATTCTAATTCCACTCCTCTACTCCACTTCCCCCCGTCGACTTCTGACACTCTGAATTTGACTAAATCTACAAATAATCTACTCTCAAAGATACACCTTCAGTTCAGAATTAACTCTTCTCTTCTCCTCTTTACCCTTTACTGTACAGTTGGACTAAAGAGACCAAATCGAATGTTCTCTCTCTCTCTCTTTCTCTGGTTTTCTTTCAAAGTTAACGAGGTTCCTTTTGTACAATTTTCACAAAAATCCTAATAAACATTTGGATCACCAATACGAATACCACACACACACAATGAGTTTGACCATGACAAATTTACCTAATGATTTCAAGATGTTGGCAATCACACAAACAAGAGTTAGGTCCAAACCAAATCCAAATGTTTTGTGTGACTCGTCCCAAAAAGTGTTCATTTAAATAGTTATACTATCATGATTAAGATTATTATTACAAGGCTGGCGTGTGGCACACACACAAATGCAAAATAGATTATAATGGACATGATGAGAGGGAGGAATGGTCAGTGTCAGAGAGTTACAGTGTAAAAAAGACGAGAAAGAATGACACTGACTTTTTTTTCCAAGTCCATTATTTAAAATTTAAATATGTTAAAATATTGCAAAAAAAGCACACAAAATGAACGGTTTCCATTACTCAGGGTGGGAGAGGGAGGGAAAAAATTAAGTTGAAATGTAACTAGTTGAATATTGACACGCACCCTTAATAAATAAATGTGTTGAATTAGAGAGAGAGAGAGAGAAAGAAAAATTGTTGGGATTTTCAATTATTTATAATTTATGACGCCAAGAATTTGTCTTTATAATCAGTTGCTGTGTGTGTACTTAAATATCTATATTATAAATAACCCCCATCGCATGTTTACGAGTTTTATTCTACAACAGAATAAAATAATATAGGCGAATCTAATGCAAGTATGTTCATTTTTTTCTCTCTCACTGTAAAAACCATGAGGGCGTGAGAATATGAGTATGGCATGGCAAGAGTGACATGATGCAATGTCATGTGTCTATATGTGTGTGTGCAATTTTTTTAATAGTTTTACAAAAATAGGATTTCTATTTTTTGACATAAAAATCTCACGAAAACATCAACGTCAACGAAGAGGAGGAGGAGGGAGGAGAGATGACGGGGAAGAGGGAACCAAAATGACGAAGGCGAGGACATGAAAATAATTGATGAAAGGGAAACTATTGTGCGTGTTAACAATAATCATATATTCTGGGACAACATGAATGTTCAAAAATGTTTATTCATACATTTTGGGTGCCCATTACCAAATTTTAATTCTAATAATAATCACTTGTTATAATGCTATACATTGTGTACAACTACATACATGTATAAAAAGTGAATTCATCCGCTTAGGAGCACAAAGAAGTCAAAGCCAAGTTCCATTATCACTTTCATTGAAGGATTGGGAGGAGGAGGAAAATGAGAAGACGGCTCTTGAATAAATTGCAAACTGCTACTCACTCTCGTTGCTCAAACACATATTTTTCTTGAAAATGAAGATTTCTTTAAATGTGGATCAAAGTTTGTACCATAATAACAGTTAAACAATTCTGATGGGAATTGTTGTGGTTTTTTGTAGTATAACTGTCCCTATTTTTATTTCTGCAAATTAAATTTTGCAACAGAGGCTAAAAGAAGTTAAGAAATGCAAACTTAAATGACCTGGGGTGTGGAAAAATGCACTATGCACTTTGTGTGTGATGTTTAATATTGAAAACAAGAGTAAAGGGTAGCGAGATGGAAGGATGACAAAAAAGGAAAATGACGGTAATAAAAATAGAGAGAGAGAGGAAAGTATGTTAAATTTAAAGAGCGCGATTAATTTATTATTTCACTTGTTTTTCTCTCTCTCTCTCTCTCTATTTTGCCCTTGTTTATAATCCCTTTCCACATTCCCTTGACTTACGTTTTTTTTGATTGAAGTGTGCTAAAGAAAGCAAAAATTGTTAAATTTAATTAAAATGATGAGTGTAAAGGAGGGTTTTTTTAAAAAGAAAGGAGAGTTTAATTCTAAATGTGTTTGTGCTACCCCTCACTTTATTATAATATAGTCATTATTGTCCCTGCTTCGTATTGTACTTTAATATATTTTTTTTGTGAAGTGTAAAATGAAATTAAAAAGTAACAGCTGTCATTTATGAGGCCACATCTGCATCAAAAATGTATTATTAAGGGTGAATCTCTTTAATAGAAGTTTGCTGTTTGAGGGATGTTTAATTTAAAATTTATTGAGGGAAAAGGGGAAAAAACTTTAACTACTGTACGTAGGTACACACACATGGGAAGGGTGATTGTGAGACCCAATAATGGAATGAATTTTTTGAAAGGAGAATAAAAAAATTGTGTGTAAATAGAATTAAATGAAGACACACACTGTAAATAGGTCGTTCCTTGGCTTTTGCTTCTTCTGTCTAATTTATGCCATGTGTGTGTGTGTCTCTGTGTTTACGTCTCTATCCCGCGGCGACCGAAAACCAAAATAAATAATAATGATAGCGAAAGGCTATTATCCACTACAGAGTACCAGAGTGGCAATGCAAATAATGTGATATATATATATAGAGTAGACGGTGGTTGACTACGACGAAAGACAACAATTTACTTTGATAGCTAATGAGTGACCAATTACAAATTCATGGGGATGTGAAAAGATCCATTGCCACACATGCAAAAAGCAGAGAGGGAAAAAAACCAAGTGTAAAAAAATGGAAGAGAGTCAACAGTTAAAGAGTGTAAGTAAGGAGGAGGATTTATTCCATTTAACTTGTACAGGGGAAATTGAAAATGCAAGTATTCTGTTACACACACTCACAACTCTCCTCTCACACACCGAAAGTGTAAAGGTGATTGTGACTCTCTTGAAAAGAGATATTTATTCTCTCTTGAGGGGCTGTTCTTGTACACTAAAAAATAAATTGTGTGTGTGTGTGTGTTCGATGATGCTCAAAAGAGATGAAGCCAGTCAATGAATATATACATGAATCATTACCGAATAGCAATGATGAAATTCCAGGCACTGGTCACCACACACACACACACACACATCAGCATATCATCATATGGTTCTCAAGTTTAGCTGCGTGTGTCTATGTGTGTGTATTTTGTGACTGTTACAATACTGTGTGTTTTGTGTTATACATACAACTAGCACACACCACCACCACCACAACAAAGTAATGAGCTTAGAGGCTAATTGACCAGCTAACTGATAGTACAGTATAAAATTGTAAAATTGTAAATACATCAAGTTTGCTGTGTGTGTGGAGAGAGAGAAAGAGAGAGAGTAATAAATCTTAGGAGTTGATGGCTTGCTGCTGCATGGTCATGTTCTGCTTAAAAGTTTTTCCAACCAACCGAACACCATTGTGTGCTATATTATAAATGCTTTTAATGTGTAGTTAAGAGAGCTATAAGGAACTCTTGTTGGTGTGTAGTGTGGTGTGTGTACCATTCATAATTATCCATCCTCTATAATTACTCTTGTGTGTGTAGAGTACAGAGTCGTAGGGTTCCACACACACACATATTTTGGGTTACATATGGTAAATGAAGCTGTTGGCACTTACAATTACACACACACAGCTTCGGCACAGCTTGGACTCTCTTGTGACTTTTCGTCTTTTGTCTCAACACACACACATGAGAGAGAGGGAGAGGGAGAGAGGGAAAGAGTTGTTGGTTATGGAGGTAAGAAGAAAAAGAGGAATTATCATTGTCACTTCTTGTTACAATATGCCGAGATCTATGCTCTTTGTGATCAGCAAACAACCAGACACCATCATCATCCATACAAAAAACATACAAAGTGCAAAGTGTGTGTGTGCAGGTAGCCTGATTTTTTCCCTCTACACTTTACAAGCCGTGTAGTTAATACACTTTATATATGCTTAAGTGTGTGTGTGTGTTACGTAATTCAATTTAAGTTAAAGTCACGTCCACATGTGTGAGCAAGACAGACGCAAGCCATTGACCATCTCATCTCTTTCTAATCTGTACCTTCGTTCTTTATCTCACTCTCCTCCTCCACCACCTCCTCATGTCATTGTTGACCGCGTAGGAAAATCTGCATCAACTTAATTACTTGGATTTTAACATTTATAGGCCCATATCTACACACACACACTACACACACTCTCCCTCTCTTTATGTACGATATGATTTTTGAGGGTGAGTTGCCGGTGCACCAGAATCTTAAGATTATTTAATTCAAAATCTCTTTGATTATAAGCCGTAAGTCAAGTATGTGACCATCTCACAAGAGTGTGAGATGGGTTCTTTGGAGAGAGAGGGAGGACGTCACCACGAATTATTATTATGTGGAATTTATGCACACGTCGTGTGTGGGGCAATAGAGTATTGTGTGTGCTGTATATTTTTTGAGTGGAGATGGTTGTCATTCGTGAGGGAAATTACAATAATTTTGAGTGTCGTCTGCTTTAATAGAGATGAGGATTTAATGTTGGAAAACGACTCAAATTATTTGGATTTTCAATTCATGGCAATGAGGACAGTCGGGGAATTTCATAGAATTCTTTTTTTAAATCTCTCTCTCTCTCTCTCCGTGTGTGATGACATGTGAGAGAGACTAATGGAATTTCTCAAGTCAATGTTTTTTTGCTTGAATTGAGTCTTTTTTTATAATGATGAGAAATCCTCAGATCATTAATTTTGAACAGTTGATCTTGAATAGTTTTCTCTCTCTCTCTCAACCTCATCTTGTAATGGGAGACTTGAACATGAGACTCCACAAAAAAAATTTAAATTACAGGTATTAGTGCCTTTGAAACGTGTGTGTGTGTGTGTTGTAATTTATTTAAAACATTCCAAACACACACACACACACACACTAATTATAGAAATATAAAGAAATTGCGGAAATCTTCATCCCAGTGACTTTTGGAAACAAAAGGAGGAGGAGGATGTTTGGTTTATGATGAATGAAACCCCCATGATCAATTTTGTCTTTTGAAACTCCACAGTAGAATAAAAGATTAAATAATTGAAAAAATGGCGGAGCTAATGTTTGTTCATTTCCTCGATCAAATATTTAATTAAACATTATCTTACACACACACACACGGAGAGAGACACGTGGGTTCCCAAAATTACACAATAATTTATTATTCCTTTTTTTCTCAATCATTTGACTTCCATTCATCAATATAAATGTATAAAAATTGGGCAGGAAATAAATCATGGCCTACTCCATCTCCATCTCTCTCTCTCGTCATTTGAACTCTGTAATACCTTGAAAAAATTCATCTTTAAAATTAGAAAGCACACACGCATTTGTAATGACATTAAACTCTTTTTTTAAATTCTTTCTTCTTGTAGGGCCACAACAACAATCAGAAAAAAACATTTTTTTGGCTGTCGCTCTTCATGTTCACTAATCAATAGGATATTATCATGGATCATGATATTATAATACATTTTGAGTGTTACACGTAATGTAGGTTATGATCCGCCTAGTGTATGTGTGTGTGACACGCTTGTCCTGTACTTGAAATGTTGTTATGTAACCAACATTTCAGTTCAGTTTGAACGTGTCTGTGGATAAGGGAGTACAGAACTGTGTACAGTGGTAATAATCATAATACATACAATTTAAAATTTGTATTATCTGTCGTTGAGATTTAAACTCTTAACCATGTCCTGTCTTCCCCTCCTTCCTCACCTCCTGAGCAGAGAAAGAGATGTAGAAATAAATATAATTGTTCATGTCTATTGTTGTTCCCCCACTGTAATGATACATAATAGGTACATGTACATTTGGATTTGGCCAGCTCAGTTGGCTTGAGCCGAAGTAACATGAAAACTTAAGAGTATCAATGTCGACCGAGTCGTGAGTTCCATAGGGCGAGGGAGGACTCGTATTCCCTCTCAGAAATTAAAGCTCAAATTCTCATAATGTACTGCACAACACACACACACACACTGTGAAGTGTAAGATAGTATTTTACACACATTGTTTTCAATTTGGCGTACAGTACGTACGTAACTATGTGAGTGAGAGTGTTTAGTACATTTATTCGAAGCTGTGATGGGATAAAGTAATACAAGACACAACCTACCACAAATAATTTGACAATTATAATGCAGCTACAAATTGATGATGCCATGAAATGCTCGAATGTATAATAAAGAGAGGGAGAGAAACAAATAATTATAAATTAAGTAAATAAATTGTTTTTTTAAACTTTAATCTGTACACTCCTCCTCTTTCTTGGCGTAGTTTGTATTTTGAACTTGAAGCTCCTCCGAGAGCACAACAAGTTATGTGTGTGTGTGTGGAGCACATGCAGTGAATATACAAAATGTAAAAAAATTTAGGATTACCAAATTTTGAATGTTTTTTTTCGTCTACGTCTGTTCAAACACGCGACACATACTGCGTGTGTGCACTTTGTGCAGTCTTGACTGAGACACTTATATTGTAATTTTCTATTTGCTTTATTGTCCAATTTAATTGTCATTCTGTGTCTTTCCCCCTCTCTCTCTCATGTGTGTACTACAGAACATTATTTACAATAGTCAATGGTCACACAGAGTCATCATCGTCGTTGATGACGACTATGGCCTATGTAAATACATTACGCTACGCTACAATTTCCAAAAAGCATGTATTGCAATGCATGTTCAAACTGAGAGTGTGTGTGTGTGTGCCTGACTGACTGACTCTGAAGTTGAATGAAGACGTAAACGATTAAAGGGTAAAAATTATTATGCAACGTCCCGCAATTAATTTAATGTTGGCAATTACATTTTATGTAAATTTATATGGGCATCAAGTTGTCGACTACTATTTATCGTTCTCTCTCTCTTTTTCTCTGTGTGTCTCATCCCTCTCTCATGTCCATGACATGACTGTCAGCTCTACTTCTTCTTAGATAATAGTGTAGTCTATATATTTAAGGTATTCTACTTTTATTTCAAGCTCATGCATCCATCTCTTCCCCATTACTTCATTAATTGTCATTGTGTGTGTGCCTGAGTGTCGTTTCGTACTTTTTTTTGTCAACTTTTAATTCTTCTAAATTGATTTACAGAATTAATTCCCTCTTTTTTTTGAACAATTATTTTAATTTTTGTTCAAAACTCATGTCCCCACACCTTTTCAGATAACCACCATTGTCTTGTCGCCATAATCAAAGCCAAAATTCAAGTAGTGTGACAAATCACAATTGAAAAAAATATGATTAACTTGTGTGACTGTCTTTCTATCTAACAGTTAATGTGTGTGTGTGGATCATGGCTGTTCAGTGTAATAATTTCACACATTTTGTGTGAATTGTAAACTACATTTTTTTTCTTCAAATTGTACTATCAAACTCATGTCCTCGTTCAACAAATCATGATTAGTGTATGTTGTTGTTATCATTGTGACCACAACTACGATCGTTGTTTCTATTCTCTCCCAAAAATACACAAAAGAATTTTTGGCTCAACTAATGCAATCCCTCAAAATGTTCTTGTAGAGTACAATAGGATAATGAAGTTATTTTTGCCTTCTGTTCTCTTCAAAGTGAAAAAAATGGAGAGAGAGAAAAGTTGAAAGGTGTACAAAGTCAAATGATTTATCATTCCCTGTTGACTCACATTTGATTCCTTTTTATCCCAATCTCCAAGTGTATAATTAAATGCTATAAAGTACGAAAAAAAAATTGTATGGTGTCAGAATAGTTTATTATGAATTTTTATCTGTTCAACTCCACACTCACACACACACGTTACAGCTACAGCCTGTCCTGAAAAGCTACTTGTGGTCTCTTGGGCGAAATACATTTTCATTTGTAATGATTATTGTGATTCAAAATAAAAGAGGGTTAAAGTTGCTCCCGCTCCATTTTTCTTGTATTTATTAATATTAAATTGTGTCTACAAGACAATACATCTTTTGCTGCCGTTGATCTCGTAATCCCGTTCACTTTATCATTTTTCACACACACAAACAGTTCATAGGGGTTCACAGTTGCAGTGACGAGTGTAAAAAGGTAGGGAAATGGTTGAAAGGCTAGTCATGATGAGAAGAAGAGAGAGAGGAATAATTTTTCTCCCTCATTCTTTTTCAACTAGTTAAATTATGCTAGGAAAATGTATAATCAAGAAGAAAAGAGGGATAAAAATGTGGAATACATAATAAATGTGTGTAATAAGTGTGAGGTTTGATAGGTTGACGCTCCTCCATCAAATTAATCTTTTTCATTTTTTCTTCTCTCCTCTTCTCTCCCTTCTCTCTTAGGTTATGTAGTTTCATTGATCATTGAAAAAATGTTGATCACATAATTTTACCTTGATGCTTATAATTTTTAGAGATACAAAGAGAGAGAGAGAAAAAATTTGTTGACTTGCATAGCTAATGTTTTTGGAGACAATTTGTCATTACACCTAATGTAATGAGGAGTGAGTGTGTGTGTGTCCTCCTCATTCTCCTTCGCCTCCTCCTCAGCCTAATTTAATTCTGAGCATTTTGGCAGTCACCACAGATAATTCTCGTCTAAATTACGAATCATACATTAAGTCTGTAGTGACAGACAAGGGATATAATGTTAGCTCTAGTTTTTGAACTCCCTTTCTCATCACACAGACAATGCCATGGTTTAGACAAGTGTCTGAGTTGTTGTTGTTGTTTGTCTTTTTTGAGTTACACTATTCCTCTCGTTGTGACAAGAATGACAGGAAAATGATACGTTATTCAACACAAAGGGACAAATGCAATGAAAACACAGTCACACACACAGTGTAAAGTGGCAAGTTGCCCAAAACACAGAGAGATAATAATTTTGTACATAACATTTGTTGAATAATATGGAGATCATGAGCAAGAACACAGAAGAGTGTCAGAATGAATGTCCACGCCGTCATGTCCATGAAATTTTTGTACATATACACACAAAATAATTTGAATTTAAGCTGTAGCCAAATAGGATTCAGGAACAAATTGTACTATTTCTTTTAATTTTTATGTTAACTACATTCAACCCCAAACAGACGGTTTGTGTGTACAGTACATAATGTACATACAAATGGACACTTTTTAATGTTCTCTAGTGCCTACTTACCGTCATCCGTTCTTTCATCCACTTTTTTTTCAAAACAATTATTTTTGCCTTACATTCAGGGTCAGCATGGTCCACTGTAACAAGCAACCAAGAAACAACAACAATAACAAACCAGCATCATATTATGTATTTTACGTATTGCACTCGTGTTATCAGGAAAGACTCTCACTTTCATTGAATCCACACACACACACACACATTGTCTTGTGCATTACATACAGGGCAGTCAGAGCAACTGCTATTCTTACTACAGTACTGTTAGTTTGAATTTAGATTAGGGTTAATTATTGTAATTACGATGCACTTTGAGTACAGGAACAGTGACCGTCAGTCCACACACACACGTTATGATTGTTCTAATTTTCGACATCCCACATTTACATTCAGAAGGAGTCTGGATTTTTTCCCTTGCTCATTTTTTCTCAAAAACTTTTTTTTGAAGGAATTGTTCTCTTACTAAACTACTAACTATAGAGTCAATACACAGACACACACACGAGCGTGCTTATACACACGAGCATACACAATGCACAATGTGTCTGTGTGTACATACAACATTGTTATTGGACGAAGCAAATCATGTGTAAAATAAATTAAAACAGTTTTAACTGTATTTCCCTTCCATGAACACACACACATACATAGTAATACATACACAATCAAAGAACCATGAGAGGAGGGGGAAATTGGGGACGAGAAGGCATTGGTAGCGATTATGCCATTACAAATTGTATAATACATAGCTGAGAGCTCTGAAATAAAGGTTATATTGTAATGTAATAATCATACAGATCATAAAAGTCGTTTTTTAATTTTATACGGCAATTTGTCAAGTTCATTTTCAGACTTGCCATACTTTTTGACGTGGTTTCGTCCCCATAGTCCTGCTCCTGTTAAAATTACGAGCCGCACACTTTCCATGAGAGAGTGAGAGTGAGAGTGAAGAAGGGAGAGAGAAATAATCAAAAAAATGACGGTGGTTAATGCAGAAGGAATTTATATTACGAATAATTAACATAAAGACATCAAAAAATACATATTAAGAGAGCACTACAATACAATGTAAAATATGATGGTGACGGTGGCAACGGCCGCCGCTTCTCTTCAGCGACTCTTGTAATAAAAATTAAAAAAGACAAATCTCTCTTTGGCAGCTCCGTGGAGATTTCATCCGTCCAAAATATAACATAAAGTAGAGAAGGGACACACACCAGAGAGAGAGAGAGTACAGAGTTAATATGTATGAAAGAGGGTGTGAGCGGATTCTACCCAGGGGCTTAATATTTTCTCAAGTTTAGCCTACTGCAAATAAGGAGTTATTACTTTGCAAGTTTTCAACCTCTCTTCTACTCCTTTTCCCCCCTTCTTCTTTATTATTGTTTTCTGTATCTCTGTGTCTGTGTGTTGTAACTAACATTCGAAGAATTATAACTAATACACAATTGAGAGTAGACATCATCAGTAAGGATCTAGTGAGTGTAGTCACCAGTTGAAAAAAATGCTCAATCCTAAATGCATTGACGAAGGAGGAGGACAGAGAGAGAAAGAGGGGGACAGACTTTTTGACAAGACAGTCACAAGTCATAAAATGCCTGGAGGGCCAAGAACAGCTTTATCAAGAACAATATGAATGATCCAGCTTACAATCATTTATTAACTCGATCATTAAAAACCCATTCCCATAAATTTCCAGTTTACTCCTTCAGGGAGTAAACACACACACAGGCACACACAGACAAAGGATAGGGAGGAGAATATTCCTAGTAGCATGTCATTCTCTTAAAACCCATCCCCATTTGATGTTGACACGTACTTTTTTTGTTGGATTCAAATATTTCAGAGAAAATTCAATTTTATCAATTTTTTTCTGTGTAAAAAAATGTTCTCGAAACAAAAACACACTCCAAAATCATTATCTTCTCTTCCATTGTGAGACCTGTTAACACGTACATATAAAGGACACAATGGAAAACGCATCTGCTTGACTCAATCCATTTTGTTTTCACTATTGAAATGGAAATTGAACTCCATTCTAGAAACATTGTACAAAAGAGGAGAAAAAGTGTGAGTGCAAAATGACGAATGATTTTTTTCTCTTCTACTCTACTCCTCAGCTTATAAATGATAGACTTCTCTCTTTTATACACTCTCCACAGAAACCTTTAATGTTGAGCTATGATGACGATTTACCATTTGTACCTCTTTAACTATTCTATATATTATCCATTATCACCATTAGCCATGGATGTTCTCTCTATCTCTCTCTCTTTCTTAACAGGCATTTAGCTTGGAGCTGTTAAGGAGTTTGGGAAAGATGAAACACTCAAAATGAATTGCATTTTATTTAAATAGGACATCCTGGCCTGTCCACCCCTCTCTCTCCCTCCCTCCCTCCCTCTTTCACTGATGTGTGTGTCACTGTGTCCATACTTTTTCCATTACACACACGTATAAATTGTGTATCGATTTCCATAACTGTGCTAGTAGTTATCTGGTAGTGGCGGTCATTGATTCTCCTCCTCCTCCTCCTCGTCTGTAATACTTGAATCCTATTATCATGACCCATTGTAGTGTACACTTCTCTCTCTGTCTCTCTCTCTATTTCTTTACATACTTCTAACGATGGGTGAAATGATTGTACATATGTACATATCATGATATTGTATTCTTGTTCTGATTCTTACACTCCAATATACACCACCACCACACAGAAAGACACACACAAGTTGAAGAAATGGACAGTGTATTTCTTCAAGGATCCCCTCCTCCTTGTATAATAGTAAGATGATATTGAAGATACATGCAGCCTCTCTCTCTCTCTCTCTGTCTATGTCCAACATCCAACATTATCTTGTGGCTTCACAAGTTTGACTTGATGTGCAGGTGCAAAAAAGAAGAATGCATCGTAATCGTAATCAAAAAATAAAAAAAGAGAAGCAAGTTGAGCAGAGTTTTCCTTTACAGTCAAAACGATCATCTCATCCGTTTGTAATCCTTGCAGAGTCAAATGAAGAGAGTGAGAGGAAAAAAAAACTGAGCGTCAATTATCCTTATAAGTGTGTGTGTGTGTATTCTTGGGGAGGGAGGGGGAGGGAGAGGGAGAGAAATAAAAGAAATAATTTTTTTCCGCTCATTATTGCTGTAAGGTAAAAAGAATGAGACGGCGGATAGAGATGGAAAGTAAGTACAAATTACTCGTATAATAAGAAGAGAACAGTTGAACTAGATAAATTGAACTATTGAATAGGTAAAAATTGTGGCAGTGGGAGAATACATACTAATATAATATGTTTGATTTGACTGGGCGTTGTCTGAATGGGACGTAAAGGTGTGATTCCTCTGCGTGCTTTAAATCCCAATAGTTGTGTACTGTGTACTCTGTTCTCTTCTGCTCTGCACTCTCCATCCAGTCAAAATTAGTAATCACTCAGTCAGTCACTCAATCATGATCGATGAAGCGAAATCAAGCCATTTTCCCCCAATAATTCTTTACACACACACACTTTGTGTGTGTTTGTGTGTGTTGAACTCTAGATATTTTGTACCTCTTTCTTCTTTTTTTTGAGAGATCAGTAGTCGGCTTGTCTGACTGCACAGTGTGTGTGCATAATAATGTATATATTTTGTGGTCTAATTTAATGAGAGAAATAGTCTATGATTTTATGTAATTATTGTAATTCACCTCCTAACTCGCGCACTGATTCCGCTCATTTCATTCCTACCCCCTCCTCCTCTTCCCTACAATTTTGGTGTGTGGTATATCTGTACTGTGAACATTCACACACACACACAAAGTATTATTCATATTCAATGTTTTTCTTGACTGTGTAATCTTTTTTGTTTTTGACTATGTATTTGTTGCTGTTGTTGTTCGCTAAAGCAAATTTATCATTTGTTATACAGTAAGAAATGTAGATCTTGAGAATCAGTTTCCCTCCCTCACTAATTCTGAATTCATTTTGTGTCCACATTTTCTTTTTTACATAATCCACACACATACACAAGCCAAGGTTTTGATATGATTTGGTTACAGACAAAGACGGATGACTTGTTTGATTCTCATTTATTGGTTTGTGATTATGTGTTAATCACAAACTCCATGCTTGATTATTTGAGATCCTGATTTTTTCCCTGATGCACACACACTCACTTCTCTGTATGTTAGTGCTGTGTGCATAGCCCACAGATTGGAATCAAAACTGTTGAATGTGGATTGTAAGTAGGTAGTACACATTTAATATGTAATTTAAGTACAGCTCAAGGGCTTCATCCTTCTTACACAAACACAAGCAAACACAGAACACATGAAACATGAAATGATTATTATTTTTTTGCGTGAAAAAAACGATTATTATCTACAAACTAGTTGCCTCCACACACACACACACTCAACTCAAAATTCCCTTACTTAATCATGAAATTAATGACACATGCATATGCTCAGCGTTAATTAGGGATTGTACAGGTCGTCAATTAAGTCGTCAATAGTTTTTGACTAATAGTTTTTTGGAGCCTGTATCTCTTCTGTATGTGTCTCTCCTCTCGTGCCATGTTAAACTTCTTTAAAAGGCTAATTAGGAGTTGAAACGAACTACGACACAACGGTCACGGCAATAACAAGAATCCCATCGTACGGTACAGTGTGTCGTCATATTTGTGTCATGAAGGTGTCATGTCAGTCCTCCTTTTGTATAGTGTGTGTGTACTGTGTGGACCGTGACCATGTCATAGGTAGAACACAAAGTGGGGTTGAGGCTAACGATAGCATGTCATGTCATGTGGTGTGAGTGTGATTATCTGTAGACTGTAGGTAATAGGTAAAAAGGTGTGGAGAATCGTTTGAGAATTTCCGGCAAAATAGACAAAAATGTTGTTGTTGTCTCACGATTAATCGACGTAATATTTTGTATGACTAAATGACTTTGGTTTTCTGATGCAGTACTGTAGTATATAGTAGTAACATCAGAAGAAGTGGGGAAAAATGTTGGAAACCACCATTGCAAATACAGTGCAATGAAATGAGAGAGAGAGAGAGAGAGAGAAAAAGATTTTTCCTCAAATTACCTTGTTTCAGTTGTTTACAAAGTCAAATGGAGGATTTCAATTGGAAATTAATACAAACTTTCTCAATAGCTTGTTTTTCAATCAAAAATTCCTCTCCCTGTCATTTTATTGCCTTTTGCTTAAGACGAACACATGTTTGATTCTACTGTACATACACACACACACATGGTACAACACAGGAATGAAGTGTGTGTGTTTTACTACTATAAGGGAAAATACAGAACGAACGTTACTAATATTCATCTCTCAAAATTAAAGTGGCCGTCCCTTCTCCTCCTCAAACACAAAACACACACATCACACGTTAAGCGGACAGACACTTTTTACACAATTTGGAATTACCAAATTCTTTGTACTTTTGCTTATATTATTATTATGCTGTAATTTATCATTGAGTCCCCTTCGATTCTCTCACCACACATAGGAAATGCAACAAGTCGTCGTCCTCCCTCCACACATACAGATACACACACAAACACACAAGATTTTTGCATAGGACATGTAAATACAGTGTCAATGATAAAAATCTATTTCATTTATTGTCTTGAAAAATTTCCGTATTCCTCGCACTATTTGACAGAAAAAACAACATAAAATGGTGTTGAAAACGAGGGAGACAAACGAATGTGTCAAGTAAGCAAAAATCTTGTATAAATTTAATTCTTGATTCTATTGCCTCGGCTCCATAGTCCATACACACTACACATTGTGTACTGTGTGTGTTTAATTACATTTGGTCTTACAGGTGGTTGGCTTTTGTTTAAAATTTACGGCCCACGTGTACACCCTCCCCCTCTCTTCATCCCCTTCCTTTAATTCTCTTCGTTGTTTTATTATGCCAAGTGTAAGTAAGACTTGCAGTAATGGGATTGCGTTCCATTGGTCTGACTTTGGCTCTGGCTCTGACCTGAGTTGAGTTGAGTTGAAACGACTGTGATTTTAAATAATGAGAGTTAATATTGTTTGTCTTAGTCATAAATATAACATTAACATTATTACTGCAGTTGAGACTTTATGTAGAATAGTAGAGGGTAGAAAAAATAGAATGGAGTACTTGGAGTATGGAGTAAGGTAGGCGCGTCAATCACTGATACAGAAAATTACATGTCCGCCTTTCAAAAAAAAAGTTTTTACCTTTTGATTTTTTTCCTCCTCTTCTGTTTATAGTATCATGTAAGAAGGATGATGATTCAAAAAATTGTATTAAGTATACGGATTTGTACAGTAGCAACATATTGCTTTAAGATATACACATTTACACATGTCATGGCATTTCCCTGTACTTCCCTTTATTATATTATGTCATATTTTTTTAAATATGAAGCTTGATTTCATATGTGTGTTTACATATGTATAGTCCATTATTTTGTGAATTCGTCCTCTCTTCATTTATCACGAGGTTATAGTTATGAATAAGTTAAATGACAGTTGGCTCCACAAGTATGCATTTGTATTGTAACACACGGAATGAATGCATGTGTGTTTGGATGGAGGATAGGAAATAGAAAAAGTTCAATCATAAGATCGCTTTTATGATTATCCGTCATCCTTAAGAGCGATCCTTCACACACACACAGGCACACACAAAGGGAGAGAAGACACATCACGTACCATTTGTAAAGAGGGGATACAGTGTAAATAGTAAATACGTACGATTGTTACAATGATGGAATGAGCGTACGAGGATAAGCTTTACATTTAGATTAATAGTTTGTAATATTGTGAGACAAGGATGAAGTTAGGCAGGTAAGAAGAATAAGAACATCATAATAATTGTGTATAACCCAACACACACACACACACACACACACACACACAGGCACACAGGTATACAAAGCTAGGGGCAATTATTGCAATAATCGCGATCTACAAATTTGATAGGCATGACATGAGTTTATGAGTATGAGAACGAATGTGTGTGTGTGTGTTGTGTGACTACAGTAATGCCGACAGCAAAGTCAAAGCCAAAAATAGTACAGCTTAGGCCAGATGTAATAGAGCAAATAATCATCATAAACTACACTCTCATTGTATTAAAAATGTAGGGAAAAAGCACCTGTCTCTCTCTCTCTTTGTACGTGTATGTATGTACCACGTGTGTGTATGAGTGTAAAAATCAAATGGTTTTTTAAAGTCGTATAGAAAATTAGGAGGAGATTTTTTTAGCCAGTAAGCCAAAAGCCACACACACAATCCAAACATTTTGGACACTCTTTAATCATTCATTAATGTTGTCATGTTGAAACTATTTTACATGTGTACTTGTCAAAAGTTGAAATTTTTTTTTAATCCATACTGAATTCCAATACGTGTGTGACAAAGATTGTGGTGGAGGAGAATATATTTTGATACTTTTTGATAATTACCAATATAATGTATGTTTACTGAACAAATAATTTGAAGGTCTAACCTCATTAACTGGACTACATCTTTGGCATGAGAGTCCTATTCCTATCCCCCAGCACATTTCTTTACTCTTTATTCTTGTTCCCTCATATCGTATCCTGTTTTTACCTTACAAAAGGTAAAGCTCAGTTAAGAATGTAAACTAAAAGTACATACTAAGTATTAGTTAGTTGGTGTGTACTTTGTACACTATAAAATAATTTCCCTTTGTTTCCCTGATTTTGTTTGTAATTTTTTTTGAAGGGGGATTATGAGGAATGCTAAGGTTGATTTTCCAAATTGAGATTTGTACAAATAATGTAGAGAGAGGGAGAGGGGGAGGAAGGATTTTGAAATATTTAATAGTACATTCAATTTAAACAACTGATTAATTTTTGATTTGGAGGGTATTCTTTCTTACAAATTGAAATGTACACACACCATACCATTCTTACCTATGTAATACGTGTGTGTAGATTAAGCTTGACTTGACGCAAAAGAAGTTAGTTTCTAATTAATTAATTATTCTGTACTAATCCCTCCCCTTCTTAATTCCTCTCATTTGAATCGCGTGTGTACAAGTATATTTACTTTGCAACCACACACATTACAATTTAATCCATTGACTCTTGCCTCCCAGAGAATTGTATTTTAAATGAAGTACTTTAATTATTCCTATTTATAGTGAGGAATTTTCTCTCTACACACATTTATTATTCATTTTTCTATGTGGTAGACACAACTTCTGTTGTAGTTGTAGTTGCTCAACTTGACTGCTGTACAACATTTTTTGATTTATAAGTCAACTGGAATTTTTGAGAGGCAACGCCATTGATTTAGGAACAAGGTCAGGAAAATTTTTTGTCAGGAATAAAAAAAGAGTTTAATGAAAAGGTAAATTGATTCTCTATGTAGACTTGTGTGCTCTAAATTTTTATCATTTTTTCTTCGTCTTCCTATTGTTCACTCTTCAACTACTCTATTTTGCATACTCTTTGAGTTTGTAATGGTCCAAATGGCCCGAACACATGAGAAAAAAGTGCTGAATAATAGTCCAATTTTAATTAGGACTCAAAAGTAAAAATTGAGTTGGGTGTGTGTATTTTCTGCTTGTATTTTTGCGCACTGCTTGAAAAAGTAATTAAGGCAACATAATAAATTTAAGGGAGAGACAGAAAAAAATATACTTTTCAAGTGTCTAGAATTCAATACAAAATGCAAGTACAATACATGAGGGGTTAAATTGCATCATATATGGGATGAACCGTATGCAATGTTTGTATGTACAACAAAGAAAATTACGAAGAATTGTCACCGAAATCGGACGAGGATGATAATGAATGACAATTGGCTTGCTCAAGGGAATGACTGTTTAGCCTGTCATTACATCATCAAATATATTTATGTAGAGAATGGACAGATAGATAAATAGAAATGCCAAATTGTAAATTGATTGAATTGCTTCTGATCGTTAATTAATTATTTGCAGTGATTGATTGGAATAGAAAATACATAATCAAGTGTGTACACTACACAACTAACACAACAACACAAAACTTGTGTACGAAAAGTACAGTCACGAAAGTCGCCATTTTTATTTGGTGTGTTTGTTTGTGTTACAAAGAATAAAAGCTAGTATTAGAGAATGTTTTGAGAATTACGTTAATTTTTTTTAAAAGTTGAATCACACACGCAAACACTCCCTCACACTTTAAGTAATCGTTTTGGGATTACAGATCAAATTTAATTTGGATTTTTTTGCGCAAGAAATATATGTGGCTTTTCAGTTGTTCAACAATTCATTTAGCTCATTATATTAAAGGTGGGGGATAACGTGTGAGAGATTAGTACAAATAAAATGAATTAGGAATTTCATTTACAACTGATTGAAGTTTGACTGCAAGGAAAATTCTCATTATATGACACACACACGCTCAAAAGTACCATATATACTTGTGTGTGGTGTATGTATTATTGTATTCCTCCTTTCGTTGATTCTGAGAAAGGAAATCAATCAAATTCAATTAAATAAATACACAGTGTGTTAAACACTTTACAAACTAAATACACACACACATACCGAGAGAGATGAAGGACTAGCTGTCACAATTGTCGATTTTTGATTCCGGATGGATTATGAAATTTAACCGTCAAAGGAAATTTTTTTTCTTCATTGCACACCTATAATCCTCGATGATTATTATTATTACATTACTCTATCAGTTCAATATTGTCGGCTGTTCCATATAATGATTGAATAATTAAGTATAATAATACAAAATGTTCAAGGAGAACTGAGTATGTTGTGTACACAGATCTCACCAATTGACTTGCCATTCAGTGTCAAGATTAATCAGGATTACTCCATCAATTATTTGTGTTATTATACAAATCCACTTGTTTTGAAACACACACACACTCACACACAATCTATACAATAATTATCAAGTATTTCAAAAAATATTTTGTTTGAAAATGTCTATCCTCGTTAATCATCCTGATGTGTAGTTGCAGTTTGTGATGATGACCTTTGTCCGCCCTGGAAACCCTCAAAAAATGTTTTCTTCAAGTTGAACCATACAACCCATCACACACACACACAGGGAGAGAAAGAGACAGCTAACAATAAACCTCATTATCACTCCTCCGTATCATGATTACACAAGTAGTTCAACACACCATAGTGTGAAGACTCCCTTATGTGTGTGTGTGTGTACCACTTGTCAGAAGTATGTCCAAGAAATCACATTCAACTGTCTAACAAGATTTTTTGCAAATTTTTGACACTCTCCTCCTCCCTTTAATATCTTTCTTCAGATAACAAGGGTCTTTTGACCTTTTGTTGTTGTTGTACAAATAGAGAGACTCAAAAACCTGAGCTGATTCAGTAACAATAAAATTAAATAGAGACGGAGTGTTAAGTCTTTACCAGATTAAGATTCTTAAATTGTTACTATGCAACAAGTGTTAACACACACAAACACATTTGAGAGTGTCTGTGACAAGTAGTCTCATTATGAAATCCGTTCCCACTTTTTGTCTATTGACAGAAGAGACAGGGATAAAATGAAGGAGAGTGTGAAAGTAAATGTGTGATGGAAAAATGGTAAGTAGAAAAGAGAGGACGGGGAAGAAACGAAACTCCACTGAAAGTTTTTCTTGTTGGAAGATAATAAGACAGAAACAAAAACAGAAGCTTTAAGCAAGTCAACTTAATGTTTTCATGTAATATGTTTATCGGCTTTTTTGTGACTTGTACCTTCCAACTCCTCAACATGTTGAACACACATACTTAATATTATTTTTTAATACAACATTATATTAAAGACATTAGAGAGGAGAGGGAGAAAGAACATTACATGTACATCTGCCAGACGAAAAAAAAGGAACAAGTGTGTGTGTAATGTTTGTGTTTTCTAATTCTATAAAGAGCTTCCGCTATTTAATCAAAAGGGAGAAGGATACAATTTAATAATTAGTTTTGAGGCACTTCAACTCACACACACACTCTCAGTCAGAGAGAGACGGAGAGAAAGAGAGAGGAGGGGACAAACACACACAAACTCACACTTTTCTATTTAATATGAAAATAAAAATGGAAATGTTTGAAGGAATTAAATAAGCAATAAATGAGATGTACTAGTTACACTCTCATGCTCTCCACTTGAGTACAAAAAGTCAAATAATTAAATTATGGTGGAAATTGCAAATCAAAATGTCTGTCAGGCAAACGACCGCTCCATTGTTTGTGTGTGTGTAGTGTGTGCTATTGTACATTTATATTTAATATACAAACTGTTTATTTTTGTTAACCACCATCCCCCCTTCTTGTACAATTACACACACAGTACACAGAGCCACAGGAATTGTTGTGGGACAAGAGAAGACGGCGATAGAGACAAAAATTAAATATTATAATGTGTACATAATAATGTTTTGTAGTGTGTATGTTACTAGAGATAAAAATCCAGCTTGTATAATTTGATGTGTCTAGCATAGTTAAAAATGCAAATAGTATGTACGGGTGTACACCAAATATGTATGAAAACACTTTAATATTATTATTATTATGTGGATTAATTCATAGCCAACGTGGGAGCTGGGAAAAAATGTTGGCGGCTCTATAATAATAATAATGATCAGAATATTATTATTATTACAGAAGCTTTTGTCTTCCGTCCTCTCTCCCTCTCTCTCTCGTTCTGTTCTGCCCTGTCTCGTGAACTCATTGAACTTTAATAATTTAATAATTTTGTGTGTGTGTATTGCTCCGAGTCGTCAAAGCCACTTGACTTCAATTTTTAACTATTATGTACAACAATGCAGTGTTATATGTGTTGTATGAACAACACACTCACAACACAGAGAAGAAGTCAGTAAATGTGCGTAGTAGTAAAAGTAACGTGATGAGTTTGAGTGTATTCTACATTAATTAATCAAATTTTGCTTCTGTCTCTGTCTGTGTGTGTGTGTTGTGAGGATGTGTGTATGTGATGGATACTTGAAACTTTAACGCAGCAGCATTTAAATTGACTTCCAGAGTCACGACCGGAGCCACAGGGCAGTAATTATCAAAAGATAATGTGAGAATTGTTGCTTTCTATTAAGTTTAAACCAGCAGAACCAGTATTATTACAACTGGACAGTCAGTCAGTCAGTCGTCGATCGTCAGTCTGAAAATTGTGAGGAAAAAGAAAAAGACAAAGAGGAGGAGGAGGTGGAGGAGGAAGAAAAAATTAATGTTGAACACAGCAGCAACAGCAACATGTGGTTGTCATTAAATAATTAAATTTCTCAAAACTACCTTAGTTTCAATCAAAAAATGTAATACTCCCTTCCCTCAACGACCCATTCTCAAAAAAACTCCATCCCTCAAAACATTTTTTTTCTTCTCAAATATCTTTCACTAAGCAGCTCATTGACAGACACAATTCCACATTGGCACATTGATACAATTACCTACACACAGTTTTCACAGGAAATGACACCTTGACTTCTCTGAACCTTACCATTTTTTTCAGGAGGAGGAAAAAAAATTAAATTATTTTTCCCCCACAACAATTTAGTTTCTGATTTTCCTTTTTATTGTTAATCCTAGAGTAGTAGTAGTGTACAGTGTAAAAGTATACTAATATCCCTACTAATTGTCTTTTAAACTGTACAACCCACTTAGATTAATTTCAACCTCCCTCCCTCTGCCCCTCTTTTATTACCACAATTAAGTCCTTCACAGGCTGGCGTTTGACGAGTGGTTCTCATCCCTCTAATTGTGAAGGATGTTACTAATGGAGCTTTCATTAACATTCAATTTAATGAACCTCAGTGAGTAAATCGGTAGAGGAGGAGAGAAGGACAGATTGACATTTCAATTGACATTATTTCAGTTGTCAAAAAATGTAAATTTTGTTTATGAGGGTGGTTCATCTCTCTTTCCCTCTCTCTCTCGTGTGTGTGCGTGTTACAAATAAATTCTGAAATACACATTGAGACAATTGAGATAGAGCAAGAACTAGATTTTTTTATGATCTTGCTCTGTTGACCGTAATTCTCTGTCTCTCTCCTTCTTCTGTTCTGTGTATTCTGCCTCTGTTTCTCTTTTTATTATTTTAATTTACAATGTGATGTTAGTTTTGTGTGTGTGTGTGTGTCGATGGGATTTTGTGGGGAGACCGTGTATCAGTTTGTAAGATACAACAAAACCAAATAATAATACGTTTTTCTGTCATCTTCAGATAAAAACTAAATTATGTCCAATATAAATTGTTGTATTCCTTTTGTATTGTACTGTACATCAAAAGGGAAGAGAGTGAGAGAGGGAGGAGATGAGAAATCAAAACCAATATCTTAAATATCTATGTGGCTGTGTGTGTTTGTTTGGAGTAAGAGAAAACAGTTTTGTGACGCAGACTGTGTCACTGATTCTCTTCCATGATTACATTGCATTGGAGATTGAAGTCAGTCAGTCGCAGTCAAGTTCATTTGCATTTTTGTGTGGTGAAGATTGCAAAGTTTATAGACTGCCAAACTTTTTTTTTCTTACAATGACACCTTTATCTTCCCCTCCTCCTGTCATTAACTATTGACTATTTTACACCTGCAACTCTCAACTGCAGAGAGTCTGACGTGTGTGTGTACATATGAGCTGAGGCAAGTGCATTTCTCTGTTTGAAGAGTAAATTTTCAAAGAGAAAAACAAAATAGTCAGACTGGGCAGAGTGGAGTGGGGAAAAAAGGAGTTAACAATTATTAATTAAATAGTATAAATCTAATTTATGTTCACACAAATGAGCACGCATATCGCATAGACACACACACACACACAGAAACAGGTGGAATGCCTCCGGTGGAAATAGTGTACAAAAGTTGTTGATTAATCCAAAAAAAATTTTGCTCAAGAGGAAACGTCTCATCAAACGTCGACGTCTCTTGGAGCAGTTGTAGAAATATACACGCACATATTTTGATGATCATGTGTTGTTATTGTTCTTCATGTTGTGTGTGTCTGTGTAAGAACAATCTAAAGGATAAGAAAATGAGGAGTTAGTGCGTAAATCAGAGTGCGTAGAAGCGGAGGAAGAAGAAACCTGTTCACATTGTCATAAATTCTTCTTTTTGATGCTTTGATACATGAAGACGAGTCAGTCTACAAACCCATGAACTGTTAACTATGATAGTAACAATAATACGCCACTCTTCTTCGTTTTTTTCTCTCACTTCTTTCCAACGTGTTTACCTACAAAAACGTTTTGTTGTTTGGCTTTGATCTTAGTAAAACTGAAGAAGAGTCAACAGCTACACAGAATAGAGTAGTTAAATTGGACAGACATCACTCTTTTCTCAAAAAATGCTTTCAATGTGTAGACGACTTGTTGAAATTTTTATGTTTTTTCAAGCAAACGAAAAGATGAGTTGAAAAAGGCCTCGAAAGACACGTTGTCATCCTGCCCATTACATGCACACACACTCGCAAAATTTACAACAATTTCTATACATTTTCACCGTCTCCTGTACTTCTCAATTATTGTTTTACCTTTGCCAAAAATCCCACATTTTTTTCTACATGTGTGGATTTTTTAGCACAAAGTAAAAAGGAAAATCTCTATTTTACTGTCCAACTATTTCATACCGTCATTTTGTTTTCATGAAAATGAAATTTGTAATTTACTCCATTGTTTCTCTTTCCTTCATGTCCTCTATCCGTACCGTAGCGTACAGTCCACACATTCACTCTCACAGTGACACACAACCCATACTTTTCTGTTAATCCAAGTCAAAGTCGTGTGGCCTCATCATATCAGAAGGTAGAGTGTACTGTGTAGGGATAGTTGAGAGAGGTGGAAGTGATTAAGTCTACACATAATGTTTTTCCGCAAGCCATTACGCTGAAAGTAGACAAAAAAATGGGGTTTTGTCTGTGCTAACAAGCACCAAGGTTGTAAGGTGTGTTTGTATATATATATGTGAGTGTGTGTAGTGTAAAAGTACATAATCTTTTCCACCCAATTTTTTATAGTTCTCAGAAATCAGCCCATATCCCCAAATTATTTTATGTACAATTTACTCCTACCAACGCCACTACAAAATCTAATTTCCCATTTCCGAATTCTCAAGAAGAAAACTCGTGTCCATTGATTTTGAGCAATCTTTTATTCTTTGTGCTTACACTGCACACGAAGAAAAGTGAATTTTTGCACAGTCACACACACGGCACTCATGAAGAATGAAGAGTGTGAGTGACCAAGGAAATCTTGTATAATAACAAATGGGAGTCAAGAGGAGTGCTGTAAGAGGTTAAAAGTATTTTGTACAAATTAAGAATGTAAATGTGGGCGCAACAATTGAAGAGAGAGGAAGAGTATCAGATATTATTATTACACACAAGACAACACACACACACATGCAGTTTTAGATTTCATCCCTTTTTTTCCTCCGCTACCTGTATTCCTCAACCCTTCTACTACAAGTACAGACAGTCAACTGAACTTATTGTTGTGTACATACATCCCATGTATAATATTTTAATGATCATTTGTGTTTAAATAACGCATCACCATTGCATCTGCATATTTATTATAAGGACTTCCATTCTCTCTCTCTCTCCTCTCTCTTGCTATTTGGCTTATCTTTTATTCCTATATAACCCTTGTCATATCCTGTTACTCTTTCCACTCTTCTTCGTCTCTCTTTCTCTCTGTCTTATCTCTACGATCTGAAATTGCAAATATACATGTATATGTTTAAGAACATGGACACACACAGTGTATTTTACGACGAAGAAGAGGAACAAGTTAAAAAAAGAGGGGAGATACATAGTAGCAGAGGCTGAGGTAGTCCTGACGACGGAGATCAAGAGAGAGAGAATTTTTATTTAATGGGAATGGCCCACTGATGTAAAATACATTGGGCTTTGGCTGCAATGCTGTTTCTTTCTAAGGCTTATAGCCATGTACAATGTAAAATGTTTTTTTTGTGTATTAAAAAATTGTGCACTGTGTCTGGGTAGTGGTGGACCAAGAAAAATGAAGAAGTCAATCCTTCACAAAGAAGCGCTTTTGCCTTAAAGCCCTCTGATCTGCTGTGATGTGTGTGTGTCTGCTGCTGTTGGCTATTCTCAGTCAATTATAATGCCATGGCGATGGAGGCACTCTTCTAAAATCCTCAATTCAGTACAGAGAGGTATAAAGTCAAAGGCAAGGAGTAGAAGGAGTAGAGGAAAAAAGGATGTAGACTTTAGAAGGGAAAAGAGACACACACAGGACACAGGGCACATTGCATTACAAAGTCATTTAACTTTTAAGTAACTTTACTTTCCCATGGGCTGAACGCACTCAGTTCACTTTGTGAGTTTTACAATTTACTTTCTTTTTTGGCTCCCACCTCACCTCTTCTTCTTCTTCTTCTTCTTCACTCTATGTACATTGTATGTGTGTAAGTGGAGAGTATAAATGGGATTGTGTGGATTCGTCACACACTGACACAGTCAACTGTGCAGTCAGTCAATGTGCAGCTTATGGGGATGAATAAAATAATACTAGTAAATATGATGGTGGTAGTGCAATGGTGGAGAGAAATAGATGTTGAATATTCCTCTATTGTTATCCTAAGCTCTGTAACTAGTAGTGACTCACTGTATATCCTTTTCGATTCAATACATTCAAAAATGGATTGTCCTCTCTCTGTGTATCATAATAACGGATATTCCTCCTGATCCCTCCTGCACAAGAAAATTGTTCATACATGTGTAGCCTCTGGTTCAAATTTTCGTATTTTTTGCCGGTCCGACTCCTTCAAATCCTTCTTTTCGAACCAGAGAGAATTAAAACTAGAAATTAGCTTGGGTGAATATACACAGTAATTTAAAAATTCCATCATCGTCCATAATTTTTTGGAAATTGAGTTTTAAATGTATTTCTCCAATGTTATTTTATTTACAGAGTGGAGTTGTTGTTAAGTTTTAAATTGAACCATCATTATAGATGTAATTTGAAAGAATTTGATTAATAATAGAGATAGAGAGAGATGCTTGTATGCAATGACCAATCGTCATGGGAGTTTTTAATTGATATGTATGTATCACCATGTATTGAGAACGGGTGTGTGTGAGTGAGTAAATAGAAATTTATTAGCCACCATCATCTTTTCCTCTAATTAGAGTTTTATTTGAACAATCAGCTTTCTTCGACTGTGTGTGGCGTGTGTGTGTGTCCTACATGATGATGATAATGATGATTCAAATAAATAGTAATAGTTTTCACGAGAACTTATCATTGTGTGTTGTATTTATACTTTAGATTCACAACTCACACATAAATACTTTCAGGTACTGGTCAGTTAACTAGTAAAATGGAATTTTTTGATTTGAGAGACACGCAGAGAGGGAGGGAGAGAGAGAGAGGAAATAAAAACAACACCCGTTATTAAATTGAAACGGTACATTGTGTGTGTGTAAGATGAAGATGATTATGATAAATTTTCTTTATTTAATCTGTTAAGTCTAAATTGGAAATTTCGGAAATTAAATTATGATAAATGTGACATTGGATGTTTCCTCACACCATCCTTCTCCTCCTTCTTCTCCTCTTCTTTGAGGAGGAGAAGGAGAGCCCTTGGAACCACATTTTGTCCCCGTAGATAGAGATGACGGTTGAAAAGTTGGCGACAATGTGATGTAGTGGGCCAAAAACTCGTTGTCACTTTCCGTCACCTTTTTTTGTGATGGCGGCGATTATAGTCTGTTACATTAGTCCCCCCAGCAATTTTTTTTATTTTTGAGGAGAGAGGGAATGATGGACGAGCCATTTAATTAATTGACCAACTTTCCAGATCTCGTGTGACCTTTATTATGGAAATATTTCATGGGGGAGGGAGAGATGAAGGGGTAGACTGACCACAATTTAGGCAGTCAAGTGAGTGGACCATCATGAAAGAGATCGAGTGTGTGTAGAGTTGCAGAGGCTAAATTGAATTATCTTGAATAATGAGTGTAGATATTAGGATAATAATATTTTTACACAATCCCAATGAACGATTAATGGTGGTCCAAAGTAATACAAAAAATTCAACCTACCCAAAATATGTATCCATGGCCTTGTCCAGGAAGTAGCATTTAATTAGAGTTGACTAGAAGGTTGTACACTCTTCCCCTTCTCTCGCTCTCTCTCTCTTTTCTTAATGAACAGAAAACTGTACTCTGTCGGAATAATAGATATTATCTTCCACTTCATTTTAATTTTTTTTCCATCTCTCTTCTCCTTCCCTTTTCCCAATTTCCACAACCTCGGCAAACGTTGTTTACTCCTCATATTTATGACATAATTGATGTAAATTCAATCTATATTATTTTGTAGAAAAAAATTATTATCATAATAGGTTGAATTCATTTACACGCCATATCCTCTCTCTCTCGTCTCTTCGTACATTTTGATTGAAATTCCAATCAAAATATTTTCGACAGAAGAGCCAAATTCCACACTGGACTATTGTCAGCAGTCAGTAAACAACAAGGGAAAAAGTGGGGAAAAATGTACAAATCTTAAAAATATTTTGTGTACATACATTTTGTGTACACTCATTTGACTATCATTAAAAATTATTGAATGTAATATACCGCCATGAATAATATTGTTGACGAGTTAACGATACTCTTCTCTCTCTCTCTCTGTCATAATGTATTGTAATATTTTTTACCTTGTTCTTGTTATTCCACTGTTTATACGATAGCTGTGAGACACACACACAGTCGTGTGTGTAACTAAATACATTATAATCAACATGTAAGATGAGGGGTAACGAAAAAGATAATGGAAGCATCGTCTCGTATTTATTACATATTGTCTAAAAAGAAGCTGAATTACATTACATTATCAACAACAGAGTGAAATTAATTATTGTCGCTAATAAATAATATTCCCTCTCCACTTGAACGTCATCAGTGTGTGTGTGTAAATTATAGAGCACACAAGAGTAGACTGAGAGTGTTTGGTGAATTTTTATTGATATTAGGTTTTTCAAAATGTAATGGAATATAGTGAAGGTGGTAAAGCTACTGTAAATATCCCTTTTCCAGTCTACACATTTAGTGTAGTGTACTGAGTGTGAGTGTGTGTGTGAATGTCATAGAATAATAAGAATAATAATTTTTCACTCACTCGTAACCCTCCTCTTCTGACACCAAGGTAAACTTGTATATTGTGTTCATTCATTTGTCTATGTAGATTGAGTCAGCTTTGTCGTTGTCTCTTTAGAAAAAAGAAGATTTCTCTCTCTCTCTCTTCTCTCTGACAATGTTCTCTCGTCTTGTTAATGTGCCAATAGACACTTCTCATCCACGTAGTCACACAGTATACGGTTTAGAGTTTAGACTTTGACTTTTCAGTTTTCCTTTGATTCTTCCAACACAAAATTATCATATAAGTTTGCAAGACACGAACACAAACGGCCTGAACTTCGAAGTCAGGAGTCAGGAGCAAAAGTCATCAGGTTAGGTGGATAAGGTATGGCATGACATGGCCTTAAGATGAGAAACAAACAACTTTTACAAAAAAAAATAATATTATAAGGAGGAGGGGGACTTTTCGTCTTCTTTGAAACTTGACTCCAAATTGGCAAATCTCAAATTCTTATTTTTTGGGGGAAAATTGCAAAGTCAAGCGCAAAATGGGATGCAAAAAAATAGTAATATTGAACAGGTCACACACACACACACAAACTGGGTATCTTTTGCTGGTTTATACATATGAGTACGAAGAGCAATATAAGGAGAGTAAGGGTTCCCCCCACACACACATGTTTTGAACTTACTACATGCAAACTCATTAATTCTAAAAACATCTAATTGTAAGTGGTTTTTTAATTACTCCTCTCATACCATGTGTAACGTGTGTGTGTGTGGGGTTGAGTTGAGGAGGAGGATGACTGGGGATGCCAAGTAAATGGGCAAATATTTTATTATTATAATTTTATTGTACATTCTTTTTCAATTATTCTCTTGACCATGCAGAATTGAGAAGGAGAGGGATGCGTGAGGCATAATAAAATTCTTCTTCTGATCACCTGAACAACGTGTACCTCCTCTCGGTTTAACTCCAACACACACACACAACACTCTCACTGATCGATAAACAGAGAGAGAGAGTCTCTGCGTCATCCTCATTCATAGTCATCTGCCAAACTGTGTACGCATTTTGTACATACAAAAATCTCATCATTCTCTTTCTCACTTTTTACTCTCTCCCTCCCTCTCCCTTTACATATATAGAGAATACATGTGTAGGGTGCATATTAGGTTGAGATTTGTGATTGCGAAGGATCAATTACGTTGACATTTGACATGCATCTAAGCTAGTCAATCAGTCGTCGTCTGCTCCTGCCGTTGTTTTGTCTTGTCTTCTTGTTATTGTGTGTGTGTGTGTACGTCAGGCAAGTCAGAAGGAGTAAAAGAATCACCAGACTGTGTGGCTACACTGCACCTTCTGTGTGTGTGTGTGTGAACTCTCTGTTTGTCTGTCTTATTCATTCATTTTTATGTTAATTTGCATGAGTCTTGAGCCATCAAAAAATTAAAAAGGAAATTCTTCTTGTTCTCTCTCTCTCTCTTCACATCTCTCGTTGCAATGAACTTGCTTTGTCAACATTGACAGCATACTAAACACGTTGGAAAACTTGTTGAGTCAAAAAAAACTTATTTTTGAAAAATCTACAGACAGAAAAAAAGTTGACTGGTCAACATATTTTGAAATTTTATTTTTAGAAAGGAAATTTGTATTTGGACACACATCTCTACTTCTCTCCTTCTGTGCTGTGATGTGCTCTGCGTGCTGTGCTTTTGTGTGTGTCCAATAACCACAGAGATTCAATTAGAAATATCACATGACAGTCCCTTTTGTCTCCTACTCCACTCCACACACACACCACACACACACACTTCAGATATTGAGCAGTGATAGCCGACTGTACAGGTATGATTTGTAAATGGTAAAGTTCAAGCTATTGTTACAGCTGAAAAGTGTACTGTGTGTGTGTTAGTATTATTGGAGGGTCGGTGTGCTTTAGAGATATGATGAATTGTTGATCCAAAAAAAATGAGATTACACGGAATGATAACCCCCGAGAATAATATGAGCTTTTATTGTTTCACGAGTAGAGTGTCCACACATTGTTTTCCCTACTGCCTCTCCTCCGGTACAGTTCATGACTTGTTGGGCTTATTTGTCAGCTGTGAGATGATGTCAAAAAATATTTTTGCATTTTCTTCCCCGACACACACACACTCGTACATATGGAAATACTTTGATATATGAATATGGGATGCCCTCCCCTTGTCCATAATAAAAAATCAAAAGTCCATATTCGATTCTTATGCTCTTGACTAGCCCTTCTGTGTGTTCTGCCTCTGTACCATTCTAGGCAGTTTCCGTTCCTTTTTTTCTTCTCTCTCCTTCAACTGTGTTCTCACTAATTGAACTTTAACATTTGGACTACCTGGCAGACTACCCTCTCAGCCTAATGATCCTCACTATTCCACACACACACACAGTCCCATTTCATTGAGACAAACCAACTGTGAAATTACTATTACCCTTTTTCTCCCCCCTTGTCTCATGCTTTGACCTTAGTTAGTTAGATGTAAATTATTGCACTCTTTTTTTGTGTCTCATACTTAACTGGTCGTGTCTGTGGGCTATCATTTGTCATCTATTTTTGTCGATTTGTTAAAATTGTAAGTTAATATGGTCAGTGTCAGTATTTTCCTTCAACTCCGCCTGATTTTGTTTTTTTTTTGTAAATTCGACGCTGCTGTTCATTGCATTGCATTCTTACCAATTGGGATTACAAAATTAGGTTTCCCATTCAATCTCCCTCTCTCTCTCCTTTTGTTCTTTTGAAATGAAGTGAATTGAGGTAGAGAGTGAATGAGATGGACATGGAGTCTACTTTTTTTGGTCATTTTCGAAGGCTAATTGGGTTAAATCCGGACAGTAAAGTACAATATGTGGAGTGGAAGTGACAGCCTCTCGTGAATTAGAGTACAGTATATTATATGACTTACTCCTCTCTGTTGTAATGAAGTGGAGTTAACGAATAGAGTAATTAAGTTGAAGTGTGTACATGAACTAGTAATTAGATGAAGAGCCGCGACAATTGGTTCAAAAAAATAAGAGAGAGAGAAGAGAGGTAGAAAAGAGAATCTTCATTTCGTTGTAATTTTCAAGATGACACAGGAAGATGGACAGATGATGATCAGTCTGCAATCAGACCATTCCTGACTGACTGTGATTATGTAGTCTTCTTCTTCGTCGAGAGAGTTACGAGATGGGGAAAAGTGCGTTCTCCCGTTCTGTCACCACTTTAAAATATTATGTACACACACCCCCACATTTGATTTTTTGTTATTTCTAGGATACTTGAAACATTGTCTCAATGTACAAAATTTGGTAGAGCAAAAAGAAGAGGACTACGTAAGAGTAATCACATAGATGTGTTGTTCGGAAAGAGAAAAAAATGTGTAAAAAATGTTTATCATGAAATTTAACTAGTCAAATTGGACGAAGAATGACGTAGTACTCGTCACTCACTCACACACACATACACTCGCACTAGTCGTCATATTTTTTGCTGCTCTGATTCGGAAAGTTGACGATATTAGATTGTTGTAATTTTCACAATAATTACAGTCAGAACAGGAGTAGAGTGAAAGAGTGGTGTGGTGGTGTGCGTGTGTCAGTCTTTCTGATTTTGTAATCATGTCATTCATCAAGCATAGTTTGTAGAATATGAGAATGGAAAAGGAGTCGCTCCTGTTCATTTTCTGCAAATTTATCACCCTCCGTTCTTCCCTCCTCCTCCTCCCCCTTCTATTCGCACAAAAGCTGAGATAGTTAGCTAAAAGGTGTAGAATATGCGTAAAAACCTCTTTAAGAACATGGTGTACTCTTTACTCACTGATCATTACCATTATTATTAATTTGACGGTATGTGTGTGTGTGCGAGTTGGTTGTGTAGTTCAGTTGTGTGTGTGTGAGGAACGAGGAATCGTTTAACTTGATGCCTTTTAAAATGTCTTCATCTCCACTGCAGGCGGTAAAAGTCACACACAGGCCAAAAACTATGGGGAAAAATATAACTCCATACATAGTTTGCCTGTGTCATAAAAAAGAGGGCTTTCTCTCAAAAAAATAGAGTACACACACACACGCGCTCACAAGGGATGTGTTAAAAAGAAAACATAACTCGATTATGCTGTAATTTTGAAATATGTACAGTCTGCAGTACATACAATACAACGTAGTATTTTATACGACAAGTTTTCTTCAATGAAATTCAGTGAAAAATATGGAACAAGTTGTAAAATTGTGTGTGTATGTGTATGTGCTGTAAGAACAGTACAAGGCTATATATACACAACTGATTGCAAGGTATAGAAAGATACATACAGAAATATGGGAAATTGAATTTATACTAGCATGTACCGTAAACTGTCGTCATCATGTAACATTTTTAAATAAGGAACTTGGACTCGATCGTACAGACGTACATGTACATGCAACACACACACACACATACACAGTGTGTGTGCATATGGAGTATGAATGCCATAAGCCGCCCACACAGTGCAGCAATTATGTGGTTTTTTTTATCAATGACAGTCTTGGGTCGTTTCATTAATCATGTTCACATTCTCTATTTGTATAGAGTTCACAATCCTCACATAATTAAAAAATATTGTCACCCACACACAAAGAGATAGAGAGAGGGAGAGACATGGATATAGAGCTCCAAGTGTTTTATAATTGTCGCAATTAATTGTACCTTGTGTTAAACTGACAACAAATTTTTTGTGTATTGTATTCCTCTTCACCCCCTTGTAAAATACACTACAGTTGTTGTGGTGTGTGATACATAAATATTGTTGTAGGATGATTAGGAGCATCAATAATAAGTTGTGTTGTTGCCTGTTGTTGTATCACTTTTACTTTTAACACATGCAATTTTCCTTCAAATTACAATTACTAAAACGGAATCTTGAAATCATAACGTTCAATTTTCGTATGTACTCGCCATGTACATACCAAGAAGTACATGGGATGTAGGATGTTTGCAACAATTTTTGATTTTTCTTCCATGAGGGATAATAGTTCAGAATCACACACACACACACACACACAACAGATAGTAAGTGTGAGTAACAGTTGTTCTGTGTGTGTGGTTGTCTGTTGGTTCATTTTACTTTCTTGATTTATGGGATTGGTGAAAAGGACAAACGGATATGGAATCAAGAATTTAAAGCAATGTGAAAATAATTGGACCTCAATCCAATAATAATAATATATCAGGAGACAAAAAAGCAAAAGTACACGATCACAATTAGTGTACATCACACACACACACAATCACCCTCACACTCACAACTTGTGAGTCACAAGCAAATAGAAAATTTTTGGTAATGGCAATGGACGAGTCCTCGTCAATTTATGAGAGAGGGACAGAGAGAGAGAAGGAAAGACAAAAAGACAAACTTTTTTGCACACCACACACACACACACTATGTTCAATACGCGTGTGTGTAGCGGGTGGTCCTCGTTCGTGTGGAATTTTTATTATCCCCTCAATTCACAATTCGCAATTTTCATCTCAAGTTTCAAATTCTTAATTATGATTACAGCTGAGTCAGATGAGGAGGGAGAGAGAAAAATTAGGTAGAGTAATGAGAGGGAGGAAAAGGGGAGGCAGTCGAGAGGCCAGAGGAGATGGGAGTATTCCCAAAAAATTTAATTTGTTTATTTGGTATAAATATTCATCACAGAGTGTAATCAGTGGGAATAAAAGGCTTCAACACAACACTACTGCCATACATACATTGTAGTTTAATGTGGAATTTTCTGTTTGATTCCATAGTAATGTACCCATCGTAATAAAAGAAATATTAAAGTTTTAGAAAATGTGAGGGGGTAATATAAAAAGTAAAAAGTCAGCAGGAGAGAAGTAGTTAAGGGTACTGAAAAATGAATAATGTGTCCAAATTACAAGTTGCGTGTGTATTCAAACGAGCGAATGTGTGTGTGTGTGGACTTTGTCCTCCGTCCCAAAATTGATTTATTATTACGGTCATTCAACACTCTGCATATTGAATAAAAAAAATTAGGAATTATCAACAAGAGAACACAGTAAAGATTCTTTCTAATGAAAAAAATACGTACCTTGAGTTTGAGTGTATTTAAAACTCAATCTTTTTGAATAAATAATCATATGTGTACATATTTATGTGTGTGAAGGATCTAAGCATAAAAATCCAAAATCCCAATTTGTGCAGACAGCCAAGTATATTATTATTATTGAAAAAATATGAGTAAATACAAGTATAAAATCATATTTATTATTTATTGTGTATATTATTTAACTTCAAAACACTTGAGTCGTCAAAATAGAGATGGAATTACAATTGTACATTTTCCTCACAAAAATTCTTTTTGGCTATCTCCCATTCTCCATCATTTTCCTCTTCTCTCTCTCTCTCGAGATGACATGGAATGGTGCAGGGGAGGACATGATTATGATCCGGTGACACCATAAAAAGCACAAAATGTGTGTGTGTGTTTGCGTGTGTGTTTGGATCTGTGTCTATATTGTTTGACTTAAAACTGGTTGCGAGTGTCAAAAAATAATGTATTCGAACACGCTAATTTTGCCTAATATACTCCTCCACACACACACACACTCAGAGAGAGATGAAACAAGGGTAAAAGTGAAATATAGCCATATACGTACAAACACACGCACACACACACATCACGTAGTATGTAAGAGAGATGTAGAGGATGATGTAAATAGGAGAGTTTTTTTAGCTACTTGGCAAAAGACAAAAGAAGAATAATGGATGACGAGGTGTATTACATGATGATTTTCTTTTTCATCGCCAACTAATTAGCACATCTCTTCTCCTCTCCTCTCCGCCTCTGTCTCTGCCTCAACGAAAATGAAATGTAGTCTCTTTTGAGGACAAGTTAAATTTATTTTACGATGACACACGAAACACGACTTATGAGTTGAATTCCACATTAATTGAGTAATGATTTTTATATTATGATCCTCTCAACATGATATACTACCTACACTGACACACACACACATCTCACCTCTCTTCCACGATGAAGGAGCATCTGTAGAAGAGGTGAGGAATCTCTCTCTCTATCATATCCCTGCTATCTTTATCTTTATCCGATCTTTATTGTGAGCCACTTGCTTTTTGTTCAAAGTCACACACACACTCTCCCTCTCTCTCCTCCCTTCCAATTGTCTTTAGAGACTTGATTCTTAATTAGTCATTCATCTTCGGACGTGTGTAACTCATTTCTCACCATTAACTTGTATTGTCTTGTTGTCTACTTCTCTCACTAATATGTTTGTGTGTAATGGACACTTTGAATCTTGTAGTACATGAGATTTTGTGTCAGTATTTACCCACCACGATCACAATTCAAGTTAAATTACAAATTACAATACAAACTACAAATTATTCTCTCTCTCTCTCCATAGCGTTAGTGTTCATGACCTCCAACCTTCTTCAAGATGAAGATGAGAGGAGAGAGAGAAATGTAAACACCAGGTGGTATCCACGTAATTATAATTTAATTTAACCCCTCCAACTTCAACTCCAATCCTAATAACCTAATAAACAAATTAAAACATGGAAAAAACAACTCCCCAATTATATTTACATTTTCCATCTTCTTCATCTCAACAAAATCATTGTCAGCTGACTCTTTATGTCCACTCCTGTCATATTTTCATACCTAAAATTCCTTCAACTTAAAATTGTAGTACATATTTCTACTGTCACTTTTTCTATGTAACAGAATAGTTTAGTCGCTCTCCTTTTCAAAAACTAAATGAATTACAAAAGGAGGGGAAGGTTTGTTTCGGAACCATAAATACACACACCTTTGTTCTTCAGTCTATTTTCTACACGTTGCGAATCCAAAAGTTCCTACCTGTACTACTGACTACTCTTACTAATTGGACACATGGACACTTCGTGCCATGGGGTTGTTCTTGTTTCTGTTGTTAATGGATGAATTTATTATTATGATTATCCTCCTCCAAAACAAATTTTTCCTCACTGTCTCCACACACACACACACACAAATACACTCTTCTATTTACTTTTACACTGTGCAAAATTGATGATTGCTCTCAGCTCAGGGCATTCCTCACAATACAACCTACATACACAAATACAATATACAATGTTGAGTGTAGAGTGTAATCCAAATTTTTTTGGGTGCATGAACTGAATTCTTGAATAATAATTTATACTCGTATTATGATCATCATAATCATACATCATTACTTTTATAATTAGACTGTACAAACAAAATACACTTTTATTTCTTACTCATTGTACAGTGTACGTGTTGTTCTGAACACACACACACACTTACAAGTGTGTGTGTCTTAAAATAAGGGTTCATTGAAGCTGGGCCAATATTTCGTGTGTACTTTTGTTGTTACTCTTTCAAATTTATTTCAGCTTCTTCATGCACACACAGTCACTCAGGTGCATGGTCATTTTGAGAAGATATAAAATATTTCAAATAATACGCAAATTGCAGTGTATTCAGACTAGATAATGGGACTCTCTTACATTTTCCACCTTTTTCTGTCTCTTTCGTGTCTCCCTCTCCTTTCTCACTCTTGTCTCAATCTCATCTTGTTTTTTTTCACCTCCATTTGCTCAAGGGAGATTTGACGCGTTTTGTGGTGGTCACACACATTAACACTACAATCTGTACACAGAAGAGAGAGAGAGAGAGAAACACACATGGAAGAAAAAGAGTAATAAAAACAAGAAATTAGAATTCTAATAGTATGCACCAGATTGAACATGCAATGGTCAGTAATATTATTCATATTGGATAAAAACATGAATGAAAATGAAATTAAATGTGCTGTGAGGGAAAAATTCATTTAATATTCAAGAAAACTGGCTCAAAGTTTGTCCCTCTCCCTCTCATGCAGTGTGTCTACGTGTGTGTCTGCTGTGTGTGTGTCTATCACCTAGATCAACTCGACTTGCATTTTGACTGACTGACTGTATAAAATTATATGACATGCAATAGACTGCATCTAGATCATATTATTGGACACTTAAGGGTCAATTGTACACTTGCAGAGAGGAGAGGAGGAGGGGACAATAAAAAAACTTTATGATTTCATATAATTTTTGAATATGTACACTGTACAGTGACAGAGAATGGAGTGGAGGGGGGAGGACACAGACGAGAAGACATGGGGATATTATTTATTTTATGACGTACCATTATAATGACACACGAGACAAGAATCAAGAGCAAATAATGAAATGTAGACGGTTAATTAATTAATGAGAAAAGTGCATGGACGTCGTAGAAATGTTTATTTGACATTTGGCATGGATTTGTTGTTGTGACTGACTGTGTGTCTACGTGTGTGTCGTGTGTGTGTGTATTTCTCTACAATTTCTTGTTTTTTATTATTTGACTCTTGTACTCTCAATATTCGTTTAGTCATCAGATTAGAAGAGTCGACACACACACACACACTGACACACACAAGAGTTTGTTGCCAGTGTAGATGATATGATAAATTTGTTAATAAGTATGAAGGTGCTCCCTATTATTTACCTTAATTTCTTTTCTGTTCAAAAAAACGCTAATCATTTCAGGTATCAAAAGCTCCTTCAAAAATCCATATTATTATTATTACTTGTGAATTAATTTTGAGAGAGAGAGATGCGTGTGGACGAGTTTATAGGATAATTGTACATATCCATTGTTATTGATACACAATCCACAGTACACACACACTCACTCTTTTCCACCCTTCATCGTCGTTTCGTGAATCATATAATATAATTGAGAGAGTTGTCTCTCTCTTTCTCTTTGCTTATTGTCTGTGTCTCCTGTTTTTTGAATTTTTCAAAGTTGATTTTGTATTCAGAGTCGCATTTTGTATTTCACAAGCCTCCCCCTCCATCCCTCCCTCTCCCTCTCTCCCCCTCTGTATAATGTAATATAGTAATTTTTGACCGAAATTTTATAGACTAATCACACACACACTGCACTACTGTGAGTGTGTGTATGATCCATTCACAGATAATCTCCATTCTAGTGGCACACGCCAGGGCAATTTACTTTTGATTTTTGTATACTATCCTTGTTGTTGTGCACTATTTTTTCAAAGGAGTGGAGTCCACATTCCACAATTACGAGACACATATTGTATTATACAAGAATTTTACAATTTGTTGTAACAGTGGATTGTGAGGGAGGAGTATATGAAGATTGGGGCAGAGGATTCTATTAAAAATGAGACTTTCCTGATTTCACTCTCACGTCATGTTGATGAACAAGGGTAATTTGACCGTGACATCTCAGGACATGATATGATGCGATGTGATCTCCACTGGTTGTCATTCGTCCCACTAAACTTTGATCATATTTATTGTCTGAGGGTGGATGCGTGTTCATTTTTTTACCCTCAAAATCTTATTGTGACACAGCACAACAATGTACGAAGTGTCTGGGATGAGATAAGAGGCACACACACGCATATGTATGTACTGGGGGATGACTGAAATATTACTACAGTTTAAAAAAGCTTGGAGTCATTACACGATTTGCACTTTTTACCCTTCTGTACAACAACAACGCATTTGGTCTGGATTGTGCATGAAATACTGTAGTTTGAAAAAAACAGATTCAATTATTTTTTGGTGTGGGGAAAAAAGGAACAACAGTCAAAAATGATGTTACACACCTACACAGTACAAAGTAATAGAGAGTAATTTGAATGGGCCAACAGAAGAAAAATGTGTAAAATGTGTACAAGATAATTAATTGCGTGTAAGTTCCTTATGTATCACATTCAAAGAGTTTGTGAGAGAAGAAGAAGGGATCCATTGCATGTTATTTTCATTTTCACTAAAATTTCTAATTGAAATGCAGTAAGTTACAACCTACCACCTCCCCTTTACCTGTGTGTGTGTGAGTTTTTAGTGTACACTCGAAAACGTTGCAGGTCAAATATGAAAGCTAAAGGATGGATTGTTCTACGTGTGTGTGTGTGGAGAGAGAGAGGGGGAGTTTTTATTGTTCAATTATAAGAAAAATTGTGGGTGGAAGTGGATGATGATGATGACCTTTTTGTGTACGTGATTTTTTTATTCTCTCTCTTTCTCATCCAATCCATTATATGGCGTTGACGTAGAGAACGTTAGTAAAATAACTAAATTCAATTAAAAGAAAGGTATGAAACTGATAGTTGAATTCCATTTTTTTCCAATTGAGTATGACAATAAACTTTGTACTGTAACTAGGAAGTTGGTTCATCATCCTTTTGAAAAAAATTAAAATGGATGTTCTTCCACAAAAGAAGGAGGAGGAGGAGGCGAAGAGAATAATGCTAAAAGCCGTAAAATACACAGCTGGAGATAAACACTCTCGTCTTCCATGCTTGATCTGTGTAGTTTCACCCGAGAATCTGAATTGGGGATGATGATGAATTGATGATAGGGAAGGGTGTACGATGAATAATAAGGAAATGGGAGAGAGAGAGAAGGAGGGATAGAATTATTAGGACAAATTAATTTACATTGGAAATAAATGGGGGCCGGAGAAAAATGTGAAATTTTGGAAGAGTTGAGTAGAGTTACAGCAAAAAAATTGAATTGTATGATTATAACATTATCGAGAGAGACAAAAAAAAGTCTTTTGACAAATTATAGGGTATATAGGGTAAACTTTTTAAAGGAAAGAAAAATAGAGAAAATTGTCTTTTTTTCTGTACTTTTTTCCATATATTTAATCTCCGCTCGAGAGTCGACGCTTGTGTAATAACATTTTGATGATAAATTATTGTGATTTTAGGATACAGTAGTAGTCGCACTGATAGTAGTAGTGGAAGGTGTGTGTGAAGAGTAAATTTGACTAATTTTTTTTGGTACGTATGAATCATGAATCAAAGCGACGGTGGAATGGAAGAGAGTAAGAGTAAAAGTGTGTGTGTGTGGTGGTTATTGGAAAAGATTTCTTTAGGGGATTGGTAACTCGTATATTAGAATACTCAAAGAGAGTTACATTACGATGCTCTTCTTTTGTATAATTTGAGTAGGACTGTGTGTGTGTACTGTATGTTGTACAAGTAAATTCGCAGAGTAAATGGACTCAAGTTATTTCCTAGATTTGCCATAGCCATCAGACTCTCCTTAGTGTTGTAGCTTGTGTAGTGTGTATGTGTGTGTGTTGTTTGTTTTCTGTTGTTGTATATTGTTGGTTGGTTGGGATGGATTGAAAATTGACGGGCGGAAAAATGATTGATTATTAATTTGGTATGGTAATCTTTGATGCACTCCAGTTAACTTCTTTGTTCACAGTGCTAAATTGTAGTAAATTGTGAACAAGCTACACACAGACACACACACAGTATTGTGTGTGTGTGAGAGAGAGATGGAATTTGTATGCGTCGCATTATGTGATCATTGTGTGTATTATATTATCGAGTGTGATAAAAGAGAAGAGAGAGAGAGACAAAATGGACAAGAGCTAAATTTGAGAGCTTTATTATGACTAGCGAGTACACTTACATCAAATGTCTGTAGTTTGTTTGGTCCATTTACATTTTATCCCTTTAGCTCCAATGATCATAAATACATTCAAAAGAGTTGATGTACCGTAGGTTTGAGATTGAAACCCGGGGATTAAATTCTTTACTACAAGAAACGGATGTAATGTTGAAAATTTGTAATTAGTTGTACTACATGAGAGTTTTATTCCTTTGGGGGATCCTATGGTAGCCCTTAATAGATATTAATGATGAGCAAAAGGGATTTTGGCCGCCATATGCGGCGTAAAGAGTGTGTGTACTACGTTTGTGTGGATGGAATGAAGCAATGAGCAATACAATTAATATAATAGTGATCTGGATGGACTGAGCATAAATTCACCTCAACAAAGTTTCATACTTTTCTCGTTTCGTCCTGTCAACTTTTACTATCTATTCATATTCTTTGGACTTATAAGGTCTTTAGTGTGGTATTTCACTCTTGCTCTTTTACTATTATATCATTTTGACTGTGTAGAAACTCGTCTCTCTATCTCTGTTCTCTGTCTATCCGTTTGTGTTCAATTGCCCTCCATCCCAAATCAATTGAGGCACATTTAAAACCAATGTATCTAATGTGGAGTGTGTCAAATGATAATTAAATATTGGGGAAATACTCTGTGTATCCAATTTGTGTAGATCTACACACTCCAAATGTGTACTCATTAACAATGCTTTATAAAAATTAAGTTCCAATCATCAAGAGATCAAAAATGTTGAAGAAATCTTCTTCTCAAAAATTTTTTTTTAAAAATAGTTATTTTGCTTCAACGCTTTTGCTTCCTCCTTCATTTTGAATCAAAATTATTTTGTAAAATTAAGTAGATGCCAATTTATTAATTTATTGATTTTTTTGAAATTGCAGGCCAATTTTAAACTCTCTTTTGAACCGACTGGAAGCTCTCGCTGCCAAAATTGACCGTCTTGGAGATGCTCAAGTTCAAATCCAGAAAACTTTTGACTCTCTCGAGTCTCGTTACACCCTCTCAGCATCCATGGATGAAGTTCCTCAGTGTGGACGACGTGTGGACCGAGTACTCCGAACTTTGACCCCACTCGTGTCAAGGGTTGAGGTAGGATTTTTTACTTTAATTTATTCTTACACATTTTAATTTTTTCATGAAGTTTTTTCTTCAGTTCATTTGTTCAAAGAATAAATATTGATGGTCCATCAATGATGGATGATGTTTTTTATGAAATAACAGATTTTTATATCAATTTTTCTAAATGTATTTCCTTTTCACAGGGACTGTGGAATGTGGTGTCAGGAGCTGGAAAAGTATCAGAGAGAAATCTGAACGTGTCTCCTTCACAGTTTTTGGGTGCTCCCCCCACAGACGTTCTCCTCTCAGAGTCACGTCGACAGGAAAGAGCCATATCAGCCATAAAGACCGACCTCAATATTCGGGTAATTGGGATATTTTGCTCTTCAACAATTACCTTCCCCCATCTCTCATACAGCCACAAGGCTAATATACGATGTACATGTACAACCATGTGAAAATCCACTTTTGTCTGTCTGTGTAGATCCACTTGACTCGTACCTTTCTGTTCTGCTCACTTTTTCTCTCCTTCCTTATCTCCCATTCACCCATTCTCTATTATTTCATGATCTTGTTGGTTTATACTTAATTGGGATTATACGACACAATCTATTATATCCACTCTATTTCATACAACAAAAAAACCAACTCGTAAATACTAAATACACTGCCCATGTAGTGTATGCCTCCTACTGTACATAAACACATCTAACACTCTTTCTCCTTATTGAGTATAGCAAGGGAAAAGTTTATTCTCAAAACTCCTAGTCTTTGGTTGAGATTTATGAGCTCCATCTCCATACACACGTACACACACGTTGTGTTAGTATTGACAGATGTAATAAAAATTTGGGAGAACAGGATGGAGAAAAAAAAATGTTTTCCCCCAATTTTCAAGAGGTCTTTGTACGAAAGACATACCATGTGTCTGTACTTTTTGTGAGTGTTTAAATAACCAGAACAAAACTCGGTTGAATTTGCATACATTACGCAAAAAAAACAGTCAATACATATTATATATACAAAGAATAGTTTTATTTCATCATAAATTATCATTCGTAATGTATGCACTTAGTTTTTTTTCAACCATGTCCGCACATGTTTCTCATTTGTTCCTTGATTTTGTAAAAAAGAAGAAAGAGAGAATATGGTTAAACCAAATCTGTTTGAACTCTCCAATATTGTAGTACACTGTAACATTTGCACTATTGAACTGTAGTGTACACATTCACTCAATAACAAAACTGAAATTAGGGGGGAACTCTTGGTAGGTCTAAATATTTTTTGTCTCTCTCTCTCTTCTGATCGTCGTCTTTCACCCCATAATAATGGCTTGCGGAATGATGATGAGATGATGCTACTGATTGTAGTTTGATTGTTTTGTTTGTTGTTTCGTATCGTCTTGTCTCGAACGACCACGACGATGACGATGATTGTTGCAAGTCTGTGTTATTGTTGTTGTTGCTGCTAGTGAGTGAGTGTGTGTGTTTGTAAGTGAGTAATTTAAAGTAGTTTAGTGAAATTCAGTGCAGCGCGAGACTCTATCATTATATTTCCATTTAGTTTTTTCCCCCCACCATCTCGTGAACAATACTCTCCAACATTATTTTAGCTCTACATTATGCATACTTTAGTTAAACAGTCAGTCTCCCCCTCCTCCTGCATCAGTAACTGTCCATTGCAGATGGATCTTTACCGTGAAGAGAGAGAGAGAGGAAAAAAGGTTAGCACACGTTAAAAAACCCAAGTACAATACCCTCATGTATTTTACTATGATAATATAATGTTATTCTCATTAAAATGTATGCACACACACAGTGTGTGTAAACGTTTAAGTGTGTGTGTGTGTGTGTGTCTGTGTTGTGTGGGGAGTAATGCGGTGGTGGGTGTTGAACAGCCACCCGTTTTCACTTTACTTCCTTGACAAAAATGCAAGTTGAGAACAAGTGGTAGTAATAGAAGTACACTACGAAGTGGTAGCAAAGAAGTGATGGAGTACATAGTCATGAAATTAATTAGTTTATCAATCTTTTTTTCCCTCCCATCTTTGACTTAATAAAAGTAATGCACACTCGTGTCTGGGAGAGAGAAGTGTGGAGCTGTGATTCATATCATTCTTTCCAACACAATCATTTCTCTTCCACACACACACACAAGAAACATACTGACACACACACACACACAGAAAATCAAAATTCAAACCAACATCAGGATCTTGTAAGATGGTGAGCTGTGAAGGGAAAAAAACATAATTGAGTCTTCTCCTCTTTAATTCTTTTTGACTTGAATATTTTTTTTTTAAAAATGAGAATGAACTGTACTAGAAAGATGGTGAAGTACACACACATGGCTTAATAACAGGTAGCTGGATGGTGAATTATTGAAACGTGGACGGTGACTAATAGTTAAGCACACTATTCTAATGTAATCATCCAATTATGTTAGACCTCATCATCATGATGAAGGGAAGGGGAAATATATTTCAACTGATGAAGCAGAGGAGGAAGAGAGTGTATCTCCTTGTCTCTCTGAATCAGTGACGAAATATTCTAGTAGGTAAATACACTGTACAATATTTAAATTGAGCTTGCATAAATCATAATTATTTGTATTTGACTTAAATTGAAATGTATGACACACACACTCTCTCTCCGTACATCCATTACACAACACAAATTGTACTGATTGGCTCAGTTTTTACGAGAACTCAAATGTGGATTAAACTGATTAAGAAGAGAAACATGTCAACTGACAGATATCCCTAATTTTTTCCTATCCACAGAAAAATTAAATGACAAGCCGTCTTTAGTCAGTAGTTAACTTGTCAATTTACAAATTGTCCAAATCTTTTCATCAACAGTTAACAGTTATTTGGTGTGTGCAGAGTTTATCGTAAATTTTTTACATTTAATTTTATATAATAAATTTGACTGACAATTGATTTGATAGCGAGAGTTTATGACATTTTAAATTCTACACAAAAAAATTGATTTCACACAACAAGGAGTGGGGATGTCAGGAGGGGTCATTGTAAACCATGTCGTTTTTAGTTTAGACAAAATGAGACGAAATGCTCGTTTAGTTGTACATACAACTAAAAATCAACAAAGGAGATAAATGGAGAAAAGTATTTAATTTCCACAATTTATTGGGGAATGTAGGCTAGGCTTTAATTTTTGAGAGAGTGGATTCTTGTGTGAAGAGGATAAGTAGATGAGGAAAGTACACATATTAAAAAAATGAAACTGTGTGCGTGCGTGTGATTGATTTTGTGGATGTTGATTAGAGAATAAAAGTTGATTTTTAGCCATGTCATTTTTTTCTCTCCTTCTCCCTCGTCTTCCATCCTAACCTCAACCTTGCAAATTTTGGATTGGGATTGAATGTGGCTTTCATGGTTCATTGGTGCATTTCTCCCTCTCTCAGTCAGTGAGTGTATGCGAGTGCATCTGGATTATTATTATTATGGTCTTTAACAAGGCGTCATTGAAGAAATCAAAGCGTAGCCACCTCTCTGAAATATATAAGTGATAGGTGTACACTTTAATATGTACTGTCTTGTTTGTTGTTGATCATGATTATCCGTTTCACAGTTCACAGAACGAGAAGACACACACACACAAATATGTGTGTGTTGTATTGGAGAGGGAGAGAGATGTTCATGACACTTGGGAAACACTCACATACACACCACAATAGCAAGTCAATCAAATGTCAATAAGATTTTTCATTGGTTTATGACAAATTACACTCTCAAGTATTTGACCTGATTGACTTTGAATATGATATTGTGACCAAACAATAAAACTACATCTTGTTCTCTCTCTACTCCACACACACACATTGTAGTATACATGTGTCTGGGTTTCCTTGAGTGTTGATTATTCCAAGCGTAGGATAAAATGATAATCCACTTGTTATACTCATACTCACTGTCCCTGTACAGAAAAGAAGTCGTTTTTTATAGGGGCATACAATGATTTTTTGAATTGGGTGAGGTTTCTCACTCTTTTGCTTGTTTCCCTTTGAACCACTATTGACAGTTGGCTAAATTTCTATTTATTACCTCCACTTGATTTCTTCTTGGATTTTCACCTTCAAAAAAAATGCTGAGCAAAACACACAGCTAGAAATACAGAAGTAGAGAGGGGGGGGGGGGGAATAAAAAATGAAAATAATGTTCAACTCGTGAGTCTTGAGAACTGGAGTATCGGCAAATTAAAATAGGCGTATTCCTCATAAGTAGAAAAAGTGCAGTCAATTATCAAATGCGGCTCTTTCATATTTTTTTGCTTGTAACCTAACTAGCTGTACACACAAAAGTGCATTGAATATCGTATTACAAATACCTACCCTGATTTCCCTAATACATAGTATCCCATTACATAGTAATTTACCAATTGGAGTCTCATTTTTTTTACCAGAAAAATTTGCAAATGATTCCACCTACTAAATACATGGAATCTAATTTTTTGTCTACTTTATTCTATTCTACAATGCAGAGCCAACAAATTATGGCCGAACTCGGAACGGTCGAACACCAACTTGACCTTCTCCAGTCAAATGTTCGAAAATCACCATCACAACAACAACAACCCGCTCTCCTTCAACCAACATCCATCGACCAGGCTGATCAACTTGCCACTGACATTCAGAATAATAATGATGTATCATTCTCATCCGAACCTGGAACTACTTACAATGCATCCCTTCGAAATGGAGTCCCGGCTGTTGTCTTCCCCTCCGTCAAGAACAAACCAATTGCAGATGCTGCCAATATGGATGGAGCTGAAGCTCTTCTTAGTGGGGTAAGACAAAAATATTTAAAATACAATCATATTTTCATTTTCACACACTCAATTTTGCATTCTACTCATATCCGGGTCTATTTTGATGTACACACAAGAGCGTGCAAAAAATGTTTTGACATGTTCAAAGCTGATGGCGTCATCTTACAAAAGTTGAATCAGGGTCATTGTATGTATATATATAGTTTTATAAATATTGTGTATGCTACCTGCATCCACCTGCCAGCCATCCCACGGTCGATAATATATGGAGCAAAAACATCATAAAAATTATCAATTGTTGTGTAACATGGTTAAATGAAATGTGTGAATGATCAAGGATTTTACGAACAAAACAAGAAATACTATTTTTTTTGATGACAAAAAAAACATGCGAAATCCCAATAATATTTGTTTGTCTGTGGCGGCTGCTAAGTTGCTTTTGGACGACGGCTTTTGGGTTGACACAAAAGTTGTTCTTCGTGACATCGTGACTTTGACTTGTGTGTAGTGTGTGTGTGTGATCATTTCCCTGTCACAGGTAGTTCACAACAATGCGGCCATGTACACCATTTACATTCTGATTGTACGTACACAGTGTAAGTTATTTGGTAGTTTCAGTAGCTTAAGACATTGATGATGTATGGACCTGTTGAAATTAGTGAAGACACACACACATACCACACCACACCATCCATGTAGAAGATGATGATGACAACACACGAAGAGGTGTAAAGAAGGTAGCTTCGACGATGAGGAACACTTTTTTTAGTGAATGAACACACACGCATACACTTTGTGTAGCCTACACCATGTCATCTAAATCATACTTAAATCTTCTTCTTTTCCTTGAGGACATTTATTATTGTATGTTTGCCGTGTTTGTGTGTGTGTGTGAATTGTGCACGTTTTATCAAAAAGGGCAAATTGTTGTTGACGTCGAGTTGAGAAGTTGGACATGAGGAGGAAGAGGAGAAGAGCCACAAAAAATTTATGCTTAAAATATAAACGGATGATCACGGTTGTGGAGGCACACACACAGACACACACACACACGATAGAACATCATTTGATGATTTCATCATCCAGAATAAAAGAGAGAGAGAGAACTTATGTGATAAAGAGATGAATTGTGATTGAATGGCGTAATCTTAATTCAGTACACAAAAAAAGTACACAGAAGAGTATACAAGTGGAAGAACCAGAACATGAAAATTGTTTCCGTGCCTCCTTCTTCTTCTTCTCTTTCCCATCGTACTCAAATGTACAAATACACACGTTTCATATTCAGTCTAGTTAAATTAACTCTTCTTCTTTTTTTGCGGCAACCCAATGGGACTTAACAAAATAAATAATGTGTAATAATAATACAATACAATCTTTGACTGGATGAATGAGAAGAAGAAGAAGGGGGCGAATGAGGAGTTGAATCGAAAGTGATTTCTTGTACTAGGGCACACATGTCAGTGTGTGTGTGTGTGAGAGAGAGAGAGAGAATACACATGAGAGAGGAAGGTGGATTGAGAATTGGGCAAGTAGAGAACCATATATAGGAGGAGGAGGAGAAGAAGAGTCAAGTGTGAGGAAGATGTGGTGCAAAAATTCAGAGATAATATTTTTATAGGGATGATGATGAACGGACATCTGCGTATGTCTGTAGTCTGTGTGAAGAAATTGTAATTGTCTCTTTTTTCCCTTCTGTGTCTCTCTCTCTTTCTCTCCGAGATGTAAAGATCTCTCGAGGAGAGTAGAATGTGAAATATAGTACATTGTTGTGATTATTGTGTGTGTGTCAGTGTGTACGGTGGATGGTAATAACAATAAATGTACACTACATAAAGTTTGATGGGAGGATTCATACAGGGATTTGGAAATAAACACGTAAAATAAATTTCAACTAATGTTTTTTCCCTTAATCACAGTCAAGATGAATGAGTCTCAAGAATGCCACACACACTAGTCCATTGAATGGACTCCATTCCAATGATACAAAAGCTTCTTCACTCATGTGTGTGTGTGTCCTATCCTATTGATGAAATGGTAAAGTAGAGTCGACACAAAATCTTGTAAAATCCCAGCGCCCAATTCACACTCTTCCTCAAAGTCAAAATTGTGTAGAGTACAAAGTGGGTTAGCCAGGTATGAGCTGTGTGTGTGTCTCTTCTGTTGTAGGTTTGAGAGGATCCCATTTTATCAAAGTGTGTGTGTCTGTGTGTATTTTTACAATGCCGGCTGAGATGAGATGAGAGAGAAAGAGAGAAAATCTTTTAGTAGTACAACACTTTTTCCCTGCCGTCTTCTCATACAAAAATATATAACAAAAAAAATGCAGCGAAAGCAAAGGAGAGGATATTGGACACACACAATGTAATGCAAGAAAGTCTGTGTGTGTGTGTTGCTTTTAATGTGTGTCTGTGTGTGTGCCTGTATGAGGGATGGGATTGCCGAGCAGGAAGATGATGATGACTTACTGACCGGCACTAGCCATTTAATTTTGTATATATGGTTCTCTTGGACAGGTGGGAACACAGTAATTAGGATTATTATAAACATTATATGATTGTCCTCTCTCTCTCCATCCCTCTTTCACGTACGTCCTACCTTTACAATAGAAAATTCAATTGTTGTAAAATGAGACTGGAGCTTCTTCTTCACTACTACTAAAATTACTTTGAAATGATAAATCCAATTCATTTATGATATTATACATATAGGAAAGAAGTTAAAGCCTGTAACTAAACTTAGAGGTATTTTTCTGGCAAAAGTTGTTTTGGATTTACATGGACAATATCCTATTCAATAAATGTTTGAACTGTAGCTCTCTCACTCTCTCTCTTTCTTAAAGAGGAAGTACTTAATTCAAAAATAGAATTTAAAATTACAGCACAATTATTTCAAGACAATAGCACACACATCCACATAAATTTGACTAGACTCTCTCTAACCAAACAATCTCTCTCGTACGCATACACACACACTCTCACACGTTCTCATTTAAATATAGAAATTTTATAAAGCATACAGCCATGAAATGAAATATTGACATGCAATTGTTCCCTCCTTCTCTTTCTCCGCCTCCTTCTCCTCCGAAAAGTTTTGATTTTCCTCCTCAAAATTTATCACATGAAACTCTCTCACATAATTTTTGATTTTCACAAATTTCTCAATTTTTTTTTGGCGATGAGACAATTCCTCTATTACCTGATTACTCCACACACACACATACTTACTCTCTACATACAGTGTAAGAGTAGAACTGAGAGTGGCAAGATTGGACAAATGGAGTTGGAGTTAATAAAATTGGAAACTATTTCCCTCACGCTCCACCTCAATTATAAGATTAAGAGTGAGAAGAGAAGAGGAGGGAATTAGTAATTTGCAGTCTCAGTATTAGTATAGAAGTATAGACAAAGAATAAATGTTACACTGTGAAGGATATGATTTTTTTTGAGGGGTTATTGTGCCCCACTAAAGTATGAAGAAGAAAAGTTGTCTTCCAATTCTGAATGGACTCTCTGAGTACACAAATTGTGTGTGTGTTTGTGTGTGGAGAGTAAAGTCTGATGAAATTTAAAATGTAAATATCATATAAAGGGATCAAAAAATGTGGACAAGAAAGGAAAAAAATGAGACTCACATGACGTCCCCTCTATTTATTATGAATATACCGGTCTACACACTGTAATAGTGAAGAGGCATGGAGAGTGAAAAAAAAGAAGTTGCCATCAATATTTAGTATGATTTACTTACAAGTTGGTAGTCCTTTTAGATTTGTCCCTATTGTTTCAACTGAACATATGTACACACACACGAAAGAGTAGGAGCCATGTGTCTGTCATTTGCAATGAGAGAGTAAAAGTGTGTGTGTGTGTGTGTGTTGTTGCACTTTGAGTCTAATGTGATTATAATATGTACACATATGGTAGTACAAGATAACTCTAAATGACATATAAATATGAGGAAGGAAAAATTGAGAATGGATAATTGAGAGATTGGTAGAGAGATTCAAAAGACACACACACACACACACGGCAATGCAATGCAACGTAAATGCAACGCAATGTTGGTCTATTAGTCGAATGCCAACTCTACTAAAAATGAAAAGAGCTAAATTGCTCCTTTATGTGTGTGTGTGTTCTTTAATTTTCACTTTATTCCTCTCTCTCTCTCTCTCCTTTTGTCTCGCTTGAGTCGAGTGTCATATAAAATTGAACCGAGGGAGATGGACGGAATGCAGAAAGACACACACTCAGAGAGAGAAAAAGTGTATAAAAAATAACGTGTTTCTTCTTGTTCTGTTTCCTTATTTAATGAAATTATACAAGTCCATATACTATCGAGAATTTAGTGAGCAAGATGAGAAACAAAATTGTGGATTGTCATGCAAGGGTTCATGACATGACAAACCAAGTCAATGCATTGCAATGCAGTGGATATGTGTGTGTGCATTATAATTGTTTGTGTGTGTGTGTGGTGCAGGTTTTGCTTGTATATATAATTGTTGGCCATGTTGTGTTGTGTGTGTGTCGTCGTTGACATGTGTCACCTCTTTTGTTGACACTTATTGTAAATATTGTGAGTTTACACTGAATGTGACATAACTTTGGGTATGTATGTGCGTTGTGTGTGTGTGTCGCTCTCTTCGAGTGTCATTGGCCCCCATGCTGTCTCTTTTGTCTTTGTCTTGTATACATTATTAAATGAAACATGATCCTGGGATACATTATATCCTTTTGTACAAAGAGTAGGGGAAAGAGTAGACCACTATCATCATCACAATCCTTGTTCCGTCTTGTTCAAAAGTTCTCATGATATGCTATGATATGATATGATGGGATGGGGGACAGGTGACGAAAATCTTTTTTGGACATACAAGAAGGAATTATATTACAAGAGAGAGAGAAGAGTGGTCACATAATGATGATAATTACTAAATTACTGTCAAAAATATTGTCTTAAATATGATGTATTACACTCAAAACTCCAATTGTCCAATGAAGTCTTTTCCTTTTGGCCAGACACACACACACACCGTAAATGTTGCCCTCATGAGACGTTATGTGTAAGTAGGAAGGGACTAGATAATATATATACCACACACACACACACACATTTTGAACCAGCTTGGTCTCTGATAGTTAATATTGGTCGCGTCATGGTCAATGTGGGTCAATGTGTTTTTGTCCTGCCTCTCCTCCTCCTCCTTTTACTCTCTCTCTCTCTCTTTTCTCCTGCATAGAATTAGAATTCAGGGAAAAAATGAGACAAAAAATGATTTGTCCTGTCTGATGAAACTTCCTTAAATGCTCTCCGTCCGTACACTCCTGCACAGAGATACACACCTGCCTCAAATAAATAAATACTTTGTGTGTGTGTGTGTGATAAAATATTATCATAAAGAAGTCAGCACGTAACTCATCTCGTTCTGGTTGATTTGACCATTCATTAGCATTTTATAAATCAAACTATTTTCACACACTCTCACATAACACCAATTGTGTCTGTACTCATCTGTGTGTGTGTGGATGTGTGCCTGCACTACTACTACTAATGTGGTGTGTAGTGTCCGTCTGAGAATTTAAATCAAGTCAACTCTCTTCTCATTCCTCCTCCTATCCTATGTGTACAACAAACAGTAAATGATGTTGTATGTTTGTAGCTTGTAGTGTCGACTAAGTAATCTCCATTAAATTTGTTTTGGCTGCCAACTGTGTATGGGGTGATTGTGCTTGCCATCAACAATTTTTTTTTGAAAAGGGAAGCAGAGTAAAATAAATTGAAAATTCAAGTTCAACTGAACACCTAGTGTGAACTACTGTGTGTGTGTGTGTGTGTGACTGTAATCCTTACATGTACAATTTGCAAATTATAACTGTTGTAGTTTAGACAATACAGACTGTGTTGATGGTTGACCATTGGGGAAGAATATTATGATTGTTCTGTATATTTACAGTCACAAATTACAAAGAGAGAGAGAGAAATGAAAATGACAGTCAGTATGGGGAACAAATGACATAATGTGTGCCTGTATGTCTCCGTGTGTGTACTGTGGAGGGACAGGACACAAACCATATTTGCCGTCATATTTTTTTTACTCAAAATTTCGTAATAATGTTATTATGGAATAGTCTAGGATAATCTAATCTTGTAGGGGTAATATAGTGGTATAGTTTATATTAGTGCGATTATATATGATTACTCATTTACCCATTGCATACTGTGTGTGTGTGTGAAGTACAGTGTATGTACAGTGTGTGTGTGTGTGGATAACGAATAAGGAGAATTACGATTAAAATTTTTCACTTACCATAAATTCACTTCCCCCCACTCCTCTCTCTCTCTCTCTCTCTCTCTCTCTAACACACACTCACCTTCCCTCACACTTTTCTACTACAGTGGTAGCCGTTCACACACACACACAGACAGACACACAGGGTACAGGGTACAAATGTTTTTTATCGCAATTAGTTTTGTACAACACACGTAAACAAAGACAACAAGAAGACACAACACATGGACAATTAACACACACAACACACACGACACAAAACAAAACACGGCAAAACTCCACCAGGATACCACCAACGAACAAAAAGGATAGGAAAAAAAAGAAAAGAACAAAATGCAGAAAGGGATATATAATTATTTTTACACAGGCAGATGACTGACAGGTAAAAAGAAAATGATAATAATAATGTGGCTGAAATTGATTAATTGAATGCTGACCTGCTAATAAATTGTTGTAACTTGTGTGGATGTGTGTGTTGGATCAGCAAGCGGTTCTTGGGTGAGTAAGAAGGAAATTCTGTACATGCTGAATCGACACGTAATAAATTGTAAAAATTCTCTCTCCCTCTCTCTCTGCGTGTGTTGTGTGTGTACAATTAGACACAATTGGACTTTTGTGCTGATGTTACAACTTTGAATTTTATGTATTTATTTTTCTTCTCTCTCTTTCTCTCTCCCTCTTAATTAATAATTTATGTTGTGTTACACGGGGGGTTATTTTTATGGACAAAAATTAGTAGGGTCAATAGATTTAAAGCCTCTCTATATATAGACAGTTTAACGCAACAGAGTAAATAATTCTGACATGTTTACATCGGTGGTGGTGGTGGTGGGGAATATATACAAAAATGGGAGAAACACAAGTTAACAATCGTATCCATTATTGTACTTAACATTGCAGTATGTAACTCTGGTCTGTATATTATTAGTGTGTGTACAATTAAATGGGAATGAAAATTATGAGGGTGGTCATGCTCCATGTTGAGAGTGTTGAGTCGGAAAGAGAAATAAGGTGTAAAGTTTGGAATTTGTAAGAAGAGGAATATCTTATTTTCCTCAGCTTCGCTAGAAAAGATTCAATACGAACAAGTGAGGGGATATTAAAAGTATTGGAAACTTTTGAAATCTTTTTGGGATTTGCATAATGACGTGTATATATATATATGTGTGTGTAGTGTGTGCATACACAGTTCCTCACACATCTCTAATTAAGTTTGTAAAATCTTTTGAACGGTTCAACTTACCCATATGATCATATGAATGTATTTCACTAATTAACTAAAGAGGGTGACCCTTCTGTCATAATTTGTGAGGAATTTTTTTCACATTTTGTTGTGTTTTTCTACATTCCTCCTCTTTTCAATTTCTACCTCAATTTCACCATCCACCACACCATTCCAATTAAATCTTTTCACTTGGCAATTTACCTGATGTGTGTGTGTGTGTGTGTGTGTGTGTGTGTGTGTGTATAGAGTCAATAAAAGTCAAACCAAGTTAAGACGGTTGAGAAATTATAAAATTTTTGAAATCAGAGAGAAAAATGTTAAATATTCAACAACAACAACATTAGTATTTGTGCTTTACGCACTAACCAACAAGAAAAAGAAGAAGAGGAGGAGGGGAAAAGAGGAATGAGAGAAACCTCAATTTACAAATCACAATAATTTGTTGTACATAAACTAACCGCTAATAGAATGAGTAAGGAGAGAGACAAGAACAACGTCACAAGTCGTCACAAATTTTATTTTTCCTTGTTGTGCATCATTCTTGATGTTGTTGTTGTAAATAGTTGTGCATTTTACAAAAAAAAATTTCGATTGAATGAAAAATGCGCATTTTCTTCTCTGTTTTTTCTGGTTTGTTCAGCAAACTTTGCTGTGTCTAACATCAGAATTAAAATCTCGTGTTTTTCCCCTTCATATCATTGTAAAATGATCGGCCAAAGTAGTTAGTGACTTGTGATGATCACATTGAACAGTTTTGTGGATGATGCAGAACTGCATCAAAAAACTCTTTCCATTTCCAATGTAATACATATGGTAATGTGTGTGTGTGTGTGTGTGTGTGAGGGAGAGTAATGCGGATAAAGATTAAAGATGGACAACTAATGCAAATCAGGATGGACATAAAAATCCTCACTCCCTTAACAATTAAATCGAACTGTGTGTATGTGTTTGTACTGCAGTCTGCAGAGAAGAGGTTGTTTTTTTTCTCTTTTGAGTCTTCAAGAATATTATTCAATGTAATGTGGAAAATTATTGAGAGAGGAATGATGATGATCGTAATCATAGACTCTTGTCACCATTAAATAGTTTTCTGTTTGGTGATGAGTTTGTCGATGTGAGTGTGTGAGGGTGCATGGTGTCAACATCTTGGATGGCAAAATTGAGAGAAAAATTCTGCATTTTTTAACTCACCAAACTAATATTATGAAAATGGGAAACATGTGGATGACACACACACAACACACTCAAGTAGACACACACATGAGAATCTCTCTTCTTTATTTCTATCACTTTCCTCGTCTTGCATGACATTTGGAATGGACACACAAAGTACAGAGAGAGTGTGTGTGATATTTATTGTAGCCGTAAATGTCCTCTAAATTAGTGAAATGAACTTAAATTATTTCTTCATTTCCTATCGTATCATATCTCGTAGGTGTCATAAGTCTAGGCTAATTTGAAAGGTCAGCCAAGGGGTAAAGTACAATATTATATGATAACTCACGGCAAGATATGATATGCTTGTTGTTTAGTGTTGGTGTTGTTGGGTCAGACAAAAATGTCATTTTTTTTGTGTAATTTCTACAAATAAAAACTCTTATTGCAACAACAACAAGGCTAATTATTTTTCTATGTCATGAGGTTGAGGAGAATCCTCCGTGTAATAAGTAAAAACCATACGCACTTTGACAGTTTTAAAGTGTAAAAAAAAGGAATACAAAAAAATATTTTCTTTATATTTATAACCCCATCATCATCATCGTGATGAGTTTGATAGGACAGAAATGGCTTGGGAATTTTCCATACAAAAATAAAATGGGATGTACTCACTCAAAAAATAGAATGGATCAAGTCGTCATTAAATTATGAATAAAATGAACATTATTTCTCACCTGTCCACATGTGTATGTGTACATGTGTGAGAGACTGTCGTATACTGTATGAAATAAATAGTAGTGTAGTCATTTTTATGACTAAAAATCGTAAATTTTACCCACATATTGTACAGGTAAGATGGGATTTGTTACTACACAATAATTTGAGTAAGATTCGGAGGAAAGAGTTATTATTACTACACTCAACTTTTGTAAAAGAAACAGCGTTACGTATGTGTACATCATGGGGTATTGTGTCCACATTTTTTTGCACACTGAAAATAATTTGTGTCATCCAAATAATTGTGAAAATGTAACAAATTAGTAGTGCAGACGTTCATAAAAAATGAATTTCCAAATTAATGTAAAATCTTTTCTTTCTATTACAGTCGGGTCAAACTGGGAATTCATGTGCTGAATTATTGAGGTAAATTTGCAATTCTTTCTTATTAAAAATTTCCAACACAAAATGTAAAGGGAATATACAAAGGAATACATTTGAGGGGATCAATAAAAATTTTCTTTTCTATTTTTCCTTCTTGCCAATTATAGTCAGGGTCACCGCCGCTCCGGTCTGTACCATCTGAGACTTCCGGGTGCTCGATCATCGTTTTGGCAATTATTAGTGCACTGTGATCAAGAATCAGCAGGTGGTGGATGGATGGTAAGATTTATGTCAAATATGACAATAATTTGACACCATAAATGTACACACAGTCCATGTCCATCCTTAGTGATGACCATTAAGAGTAAAACAATGGAGAGGGACAATTTAGTACACAAGTACAGTGTAGTTACACAGACTCAAGAAAGACATCCAATCGATCTAAATTTTAATATTAATGTATGCTGATGCTCTCCCTTGATCATTGAATAAATTTCACAAAAAAATGTACATTTCCTCCTGACACAGGTGATTCAACGGAGAGCAGATTTTGGTGAGCCACGAGAAAGTTTTCATCGAAATTGGGTTGAGTACAGAAGTGGTTTTGGAGATCCTGTCAGGGAAGTATGGATGGGCAATGTAAGTACTTTTTGATTTCTTTACTTTTTACTCACTAATTGCTGTACAATCCTCCTAATTTTTGATTGTCCATTTTTTTCCAGGTGAATCTTCATCTTCTCACCACCACTGAAGATCAAGTCCTTCGTATCGAATTGGAAGATTTTGGTACACACAATCATTCATTTCCCTCTTCTCTTCTAGTTTTCTATATTTAAGACTACATACTTATGATCATACTTTATTAATGACCATTATTTAAATTTTCTCTCTCTCTCTCTCTTTACATTTCAGATGGCGAGAAACGTTATGCTGAATACTCTACTTTCCGAGTAAGAGGGGATGATGAGAATTTATGTTATTTTAATGACTATTTTGAAAGACCTCATCTCTCTCAAAATGTGTTCTTTTAGGGTTGAAAATGTAAAAATATAAAGGGAGGAAAAAAGTGTTACACAAAAAGCCTCGAGTTACATTATAATGTGCAGAGGAGGAGGAAAATTCTTGTTACATCTCATCTCATGGTATATGGTAGGGCAAGTGTAAAATTGTAGTAGTAGGACAAGATGATGAAAATGTTTCTCTTGAAAAATTTTTGACTGACACTGAAGACATCCACACACACACAACATCATCAGATCAAAGTAAAAGCATCTGAGTAAATGTTTGTCTCATCACTTGTCAACGTCAATTTTCAACCCTGGTCTCTCTCGTCATCTTTATCCTTTTTTTTGTGTGTGATGGAGTTGTTGTGAATTATTTTGAATTTTTTTTCCTCTTAAAAAAATGAGTAGGATGCGTATAAAAATGTTGTCCTCTTTTGTCTACCTGTCTTTGTTACTAGTATACAAGTGCTTTGTGATGAAGGATGATATGTGTGTGTGTGTGTGTTTTGTTCCATACCATAAGGCGGTCGTGAAACGGGGTTTCTTTTCTCTTTTGACTAGAGGCCAATTTAAGGATTGGACAAACTAGATCTTTGTTGTTGTTGTCATTTGTTTGGAAATTTAGATTGAATGACACCGACACAAACAATAGGAAACCAGTGACCAATAGACTTGAATGAAGTTCAATAATGTGGAGGATCCGAGCACCACAGCCCTTATTAGAATACACACTGAACATCATGTGAAGATGGGATGAGATTTTTTTTGGCATCATCTCAATGAAGAGATGAGTCACTCATAGTCATTTAGATGTGGGGGATGATCGTGTGTGCTACTGTTGAATCCATTGTCATTGATACATTTTAACAACACACACACACACATTGTGTGTACGTAGATAGATGTAAAGGAAGATAGGGAAAAGGTTGTAGTTTCCATTTCACCAAAATTGAGTTGGGGTTAGTGCACCAAGAGCTCCGAGCAAAAATAGGATTTTTTAATAGGTTGTGGTTCTTTGGTGTGTCTGAGTTTTGTACACTTATATTAAGTACCATGATTTTTTTTCTCTCTCTCTCCCTCCCTTGTATCTCTTTTCGATCAAGATCAGGTTCAAGGATTTGTTAATTTTTTTGTTGTTGTCATTGTAATTTTATTTTTTAAGTCTTTTTGGTGAAAAATGTAATTTCTTTTCTCTCTGTACTTTCATCATGATGTTGCTCTTCTGTACGAGTACATACATACCTACTTACATCCCATCATGTATCATGAGATGATGGGATGTGGATATTTTCATTTTCGTTACCCTATACTATGATGTAGGTAGGTTGGTTACAATAGGTTTGTAGAACAGTCAGTTTCTGGGAAATGATGGGAAATAGGCGTGGGTGGTTCATCAAAAGAAGAGTGGTCAAAGAAAAAGAGGCGAAACCTTTTTATACAATTTTTTTTGATGATGTACAAACTTTTTTCCCCCTTAATAATTACAACAATCAGAAAAAAAATAGGATGATGAATGACTAATGTATTTTCAGGTGGCTTCTGAATCTGATGGTTTTCGACTTGAGGTTGGTGGTTACAGTGGAGACGCTGGGGATGCTCTAAGTGACCCTTGGTAAGTAAAAATTTTGATTTTGAAAGATACCATGTATTCAGTAATTTAATTAGTATTACCATGTACTATGTAGTAGTTTTAGTGACGTTTGAATTAATGGGAAGAAGACAGAATGGCATCATCATCATGATTTTGAAAATTTTAATAATTATAATCTTTGGGATGGCGGACTAATTAATAGGTATGGTGCTCACGGGTCAGCCTTCTCAACTCATGACAGAGATAATGACAGGTCATCCCTAAATTGTGCCTCAATGTTGAAGGGAGGTTGGTGGTGGAAATCATGTGGTAGAGGTGAGTTCACAAAGGGAAAAAGTCCTACATTCGTTCACTCTCACTCTTAGGTCAAAGGTGAAGAGAGAATCTGGAGAGAGAAATTCATGTTCTTCTCTTATCTGTTTGTAGGACTCAATGGACTTTATTTTGACACACAACAGCCAGACTCGGCTTTAGCACGACAAGGAATTGTTTGGTTCAGATGGAAGGTATACAATCTTTGCTTATAATATTTCTTGTTGTTCAATATTCATGACTTTTGTGGTGCAGGGGAAGAGGAGGAATAATAATTTAAATGTTATTTAAAAATATTTTTCTTTTTTTTGTAGGGATGGGATTACACTCTGAAAAGAGCAACAATGATGATCAGACCAAAGAGCTTTAAGCCTACCAGCCAATCAGCCCAGAATTCTTCCACCCTGTAAAAAAATGAAAGATGAGAAGCACTAGTGTAGAAGGGTGGCGTGGTGGAAATTAAAAATTAACAAAAAATACAATATATATATTAATATATACATTTGAAACATAATGTGTATATAGTATGGTTAAATCAGAAAATTCCCAACGCAGCACAAATATTACCGAGACTATATGTATTTTGTACTACTAATTGTTTTGCTTTGCTATTTTTTATATATGTATAAGTCAAGCAAAAAAAAAGTTGAACCAAACCGTGCCCAAATATTATTGTACTTTTTTTTTTAAAAAAAATATATTATTGTACATCTATAATTTACTGTCTGTATTAAGGTTGCCGAAAAAAAGAGAGTACCGCCGTTACAGATGCATATACAGTTATTATTATTATATATATACACTTATTAATATTTACATTACAGCAATACAATGATGACGATTAAGGGTGTGTAAAAAAAGAAGAAGTAAAAGAGATCGTCGTCGTCGGTACTCTACCCTTTTTTTGTAAAAAATATTTGTTGCCTTACCATTTCATTACTTCCACAATTACATACCTATTATATGTAAACTCTGTACTGTAAATGTATGTACGTAATATACGATTTCATGGATGTTATGCTAATATAATAGACAAAAATATAATAAAGTTGAAGAAACGTGAAAGTTACAATACAAACTTTTTAAGGAAAAACTAAACTAAAATCTTGCCTTTGAATTTTTCCAAAACATAAATCATTACATTATTTCAGGCAGTAGGCATTTTTGGCTATTTTGAATATGATTCTCTTATTTTTAAATTACTCAACTATGAGTTTAAACTGTATTAAACTAATCTAGTTTGCTGGTTAGACCAGAAGGTACAATGACCATTTTAGTATTTTTAATATGCTCCATATATTATATGCAAGTTTTTCCCCACACGCATAACTGCTAAACGTTGATATAATGAACTATGCAATGAAGAACAGGAATGCATCGAAAAAATTAAGATGTACACAAAAAAAACAATTGTGTGTTCAAAAGTTCATCGTCTTAATATAATATTTAGATTAAATTTAATCATAGAATATGTACATTTAATAATAATGCTCCTCATTTGCAAGAAAGTTTTGACTTCAAAATGGCTACAGTCAATAAATAGCTATAGTAGTTATGAGTACAGAATGTGATTCTGAAAATGACGGCACAAGAGTAAGTGTACGAGCTTCAATCCTTGTCCATATGGATTAAGTGTAGATTAAGTGGACGAAAGTGAAAAATGAACAAAATGGAACTGTACTTTTTGTGTTGAGAAACGGAGAAAAACACACACAAAAAAAGAAAAATACAATAACAGTATAAACGTTGGAGCCTACAAGCTGTTGTTGCAGAAATCTTTGCATAACATCCAAATCTTACTCACATTTTTTGTGCTGTTTTGTAAATTATTGATTTGGGTTCACATTCGTCGAACTCATCAAAAGTTTCTCGTTAAGTTGAACTTGGACACGAGTTAGCTGAGCTAGATACATGGACATCAGAAGATCCTGGTACAAACAAATGGTCAATATTTAAAAAATTTTATTCGACGTGAGATTAGGTAGGAGAAGAAAAACAGTGTTATTTTTTTTACTTTGATATTGGAATTCAACATGGAATCCAAGTCATCCCGGGACATTTTCGGCACTACTTGAACAAGTTTTAGAAGATTGCGTCCTATTGAATTGTCTGGTGGAATTTTGTCCGCCACAACATCTTCAACGTATTGCAATACTACTGTGAGAAGATCATTTAAATCTGTGGTTGCTTCTGCTACTTGGGGTAATTCTTTCAAAGGTTCTACGGTCCCTGTTGTCCGTGTTTTGAGCAATGTTTTCACTATCAATATGAAAAATCAGAAGAATTAGAATACTAACTTGTGGCCTGAAATTAAAAATTATTTACAAAATTAATGTAGTAAACTCACATGCTACTGCTTCAGGTGGATATTGGATTATTTCAACAGGAATTGGACTAAACATAGCTCCTTGAGACCCTTCTGGAACTCCAATGTCAACTCTGGAATTAACGAAAAAATAATAATAATTTCATTACAAAGAAATCCCAAATATTGAGGGAAAAAAAGTTTCACTGCTAAAGTAATTCTTCCTATTATTTGAACTTTAACTTACTGTACAAATCCTTTTATACTCATCTTCCTGTGTCTCATGGTTGTGTCAATGAGAAGATGAACAGGATTTGCACACTGTCTGGCATAATAATCATTTACGGGAACAGCGACTAGAAAAAACATTTCGTAATGTTTTGTAACCATTTGATATTCTTTTTCAAAAAAATAAGAACCTTTACATATATTGTAATATTTATGAAATGATACAATAAAGACTTTATTGTAAAGTACTTTCCATAAATTATTCTTTTGAACATAGTACAACGTTTACTTACTCGCATTTACTTCGTAACCTGTTGTCCACCATCCTACAATCACTTCCGTTGGGTGTACTTGTTTATTCAATTTATACATTGTGTCTGCCCAATGCATCTCAACTATGGAAAACAACAACAACAATTAATGATCTCTCCTCTTTTTTTAAAAAAAAGATTTTGTGGCATACTATACAAGACAGAGAGAGAAAAGTCGACAAATTTATTTTAATGAACATCTTACTGGACACGGTTCCATCGACATCACTGATGCTGTGCGGTACGACAAAACAATTTGACACCTCAACATGATTCTTGTCGATTGTCCCAAGTAAAGTCCCTAAAATTGAGTGTCTGTCCATATTTCGCCGCTCGTAAGCATTGACAATCTGGAACAGAACTGTCGGATGCACTTTGACTGTCAAATTGAGAGCCATTATTTCCGTATTTGTGTATAAACCTTGGGGCCTGTCAAAGGTCAACCTATGAAACAAAACACTTTTATTATGTCAAACTTTAACCACAATTACGACAATAATTAACAATAAAATATCACCTTTTTCGAAAAACCGGATGGTTCTGTTAGTTCAATGACTGCCACTACTGGCTCTGGTGTTCCAATTCAAATATATGGCACGAAAATGTTTTATTTTTTGACTCAAAAATTTTGAAAAATAAAATTCAGGTGAGAGGTCTTCTTTATTATTATCATTCATTCAGAGTTGACATTTAATACTTGTTTGTGTATTAACAAGGTGTGATGGAGCCCAGTCTTCAGCTTGTGATTCCATTCAAAACTGCTCGTGAAGCTTCAATAGCCTACAATACATTGTCCGTGGACAAGGAACCCAAGAGGAACGAAGTTCAGAAGACACTCAGTTGTGATCAGAATAATCTAATCCTGTAAATAAACTCCTTAATATATTTATTGTGTATTAGAAAGCTTTAAATCAAGACATTTAATTATTTAATTTTTTTTGTGGATTTAGGAACTTGAGAGCTAGTGAACCTCGACAAATTCGACTGTCTGTCAATTCCTTTTTTGACCATCTCATCCTAGTGCAAAAGACTATTGCAGAGTTTTCTATAGATGTAGAAACTTTAAATTAACTGTATAGATATTTATTTTTTTAAAAAAAAGATGGAGAAGCAAGTTCCGTCAACGCCGAACCCTGAAATATCAAGTAATTTATGTAATCTGATTTTATTTACTCTATTGAAGGTAATCTTTGTGTAATTTAATGTTCATATTATAATCGTGTGATTAATAATATTGTTCTTTTAAAATATTACAGGAGGTGTCTATGGCTTTGTGATGAGTATGGGATTTTTCCTATTGATTTTGTTGTACTTTTTGTGGCTCATCATCCCAACATCCACGACTAAGACTTGGACATATGAACCTCCTCAGAAGTATTGGGCATTGGCAGTCCCAATATTTTCCACGACAGCTTTATTTCTATTTGCTTTCTGTATTTATCCAGCCATGCACAGTCGACATGACGGCGAACTGTATGAAGAGAATGCCTTTCGAGATAAATATACTATCAAAAATGGTCAAATTACGTATGAAATTCCTATTTACAGTGATGATGATGATGGTACTTTTCTACAGTCTTCTGCTCGACGGGGAAAGGACAAAAAGACAAAGAAAAATAAGATTGTTGGACAGGATAAAAGTAATATTGTATTTTCTAATTTTAAATTGTACGATGAAAATAATTTACATGTCAAATCCTTGTCAAAGAGGAAAATCCAGTCTGCGTCTGATTTAGATGTAAGTAAAGTTTGTAAAATTTTGTATTTGAAAAAGTAAGTAAAATCAATCCAGAATTATACGATATCAATAACGCTTTATTATTATTGGTTTTCGTTCGCATTAGAGCGTTCATATTTACAACGACCAATAAATAGAATTGTTTACTAAATTCTGTAACTATCATCATCATAATATACAAGAACAAACTGGGGTGTCTAGAGTGTGATAGCTTGCAGCTTCTCTAATATTTATATTCTGACTGTTTCAAGATTTTTCCCGTCAAATAAGTGAGACTATCTCTCTCTGTCTCTACTATAGAAAATTTATTCATTCACGACTTCATCGTCTTCAAGGGGTTTTCGTACCCAGTAACCAGGATAATTCGTAGTCATTGTGTAATCCATTTTGTTTGACCATGGAAATCCTGTTTGAGGAGTGGGATGCTGTTGAAAAACGTCGAATCCATTGTTCTTAGAACATTTATAAAGCATCCCCACACCCATCACAACAATACACGCAAGGAAACCATTTCGAACAGACTTGGCTGGAATAAAAAGATAAATGAATATATTATAAAATGTAACATTTTAAATTAATAGCAGTAGTAGTAATAATATTACTGAATGCTCCATAAGATGATCCAGTCAGTGCACCCGCAAATGCGTGATTCTGGTATCCATCATGATTAAATAGATTCGAAGTAATGGCGACGGAAGATGTATACACAAGAGCACCTCCGATCAAGGGAACACCCCAAACACGGGCTGTTCTGAAGATTTCGAAATACCCCTTGAAAAGATAATTTGACAACAAATATGTGAGTGACATTGTATTCACAGTATTCACAATTAAATGACAAAATTTGTGAATCAAAAAGGGAGAATTATTATTTATTACCGTTCTCTGGTTCAGGATATAATCCGTTACGCCAGCAAACAGTGTAACAGTGGCACCATACTTCACCGCGATCATGGCCTTGTAAGGAAAATTGGCTTGGTCAGGAGGGTCAAAAATTTTGTGTAGATTTGAGTATCTGCTGAAGTCCCTGACTGCAACCTTGTTTCCTTCCGAAGGGGGCCATTCTCGAGCTGGAGAGTCTATAGTCTCAACGGAGCCATGTGCTGTCCACACCCTGACATCCTTACCGTATTGTGTTTGTGCCATCTGTAAAATTCAACAAATCCTTACTTTAACCTGGTCCAAAATCAAAACAAATGAATATTTTACATTTCAAAAAAAAAATTTACCGTTTTTGTCCCTTCCCGCAACGCGCTGAAACCACCTGACTATTTTGAAAATCAGGCGGCCAAAGGAAGGAAAACGAAGAAAATGATGAGTTACTTCCCTTGGACACCTCAGGAACGGGGTCAGGGGTCGCAGGACATTTTTCAAGGACTGTTAGATATTCCTCCAGGTCCAGGATTACCTGCAGAAGAATTTTCTATTTTACTTGAAAGTAAGTCTTTTACGCATTTTCTCTTTCTCTCTCCATACCAAATGTCTTTGTACTCTTTCTCCAGTGATTTTGTACAATTTTCTCATTTTCTACTATAGGCATTTCACAAGCTTATGATTCTCTACTACCTGGGAATAGATTTTGTGAAGAAGAGCAAACTCAGATGGAATTGTCATCATCCCGATCAGCATTTCACACCTGGTCTCAAACACCAGAAAACTGTGGGGAACAGTTGTCAAATCAAATACCGCCCACCATCAACCTTGGATCACTTGGGACATCACCTTCTGATCAAGGAGTGCCCTACTATAATCCGTCCTCAATTGGTACCGTTCCTTCGCCATTATTCTCCTCTTTTGGTCCATCTTGTTCTTCCGGTCAACCAGCGTCTAATGGTGTCACTGATGTAGAATTTCGAGGACTCTTAGACACTCCTCCAGGTCCAGGATTACCTGCAGAAGAATTTTCTATTCTATTTGAAAGTAAGTCTCTTAGTCATTTTGAAAATGAGAAAATGACATTCTCTCTCTCTCCATACCAAATGTCTTTGTCCTCTCCAGTGATTTTCTCATTTTCTACTATAGGCATTTCACAAGTTTATGATTCTCAACTACCACTTGGGACAAGGATTTGTAAAGACGAACAAACTCAAGTGGAATTGTCATCATCGCGACCAGCATTTCAAACCTGGTCTCAATCACCAGAAAACTATTGGGAACAGTTCTCAGATCAAATACTGCCGACCTCCAACCCTGGATCACTTGGGACAGTACCTGAACAAGTAGTGCCCTACCATAATCAGTCCTCACTTGGTACCGTTCCTTCGTCATCATTCACCTCTTTTGGTCCATCTTGTTCTTCTGGTCAACCAGTGTCAAACGGCGTCTCTGATGTAAAATTGAAGCAACTTCCCATTACAAAATATTTCAATTTGAAGAAGAAATTACTGGATAGAAAGATGAGAGTTGAGCATATGGAAAAGAGTCTTCAATTTTATCAACCTTCAGTGCAAAATCCAAATTTACAGACGGAAATTGCTGAACGTACAAAGAATCATGTTCAGATTTTTAGCTCGGAATCTGCTACTGTCTCGTCCCTGTCGTCCAACGAATCCAGTCATATTGATGTACGAACAAAAGTTACTCGAGGACTTCTGGAACTAAAGAAAACTAAAGGAACATGTAACTGTTTTTGTTTTTGCTCAGACAATGAATCTTCAGATTCTGATGAAACGCTCTATGACGATGAAATTGTTAAAGATGGTGACTAAAGGACATCTTCTCTCTCTTGTTTTTTATGTGCATGTCTAGTGCATGTCTACCTTATGTAATAAGTACATAGACATTTTTCCGTACACCCAGGTCTTTATTTTTATTATTATTATTTACGCTATCCTTGTATTCCATTCGCTTGTATTCCTTTGTTAGTGCATTGTTACTAGAGGTAATAATAATAGACTGAGTAAATTTAATATATGATGTAATTGAACTTGAAAAAGAAAGGTGAATGATCTAACTCCTCCCACTCCATCCAGAAGACAAAAGCCATCCTAGACATTACTTAAGATCAAAAGTTTCACAAAATGAATATTCGGTATTTAATTAGTGCACAGTGTTTATCTGGCGTCTAACTAACGTACCAAGTAAAATTAGAATGAGGTTTTGAGTATTGACAACGTCAGTCCCAGTCGTTTTGCTAACACCAAATATTCAATAATTATTATTATTGAAGTTAAACGACCACAAGGAATGAATAAACAAGAGTTTCTTTCAAGCTTTCTTTTCTTCACCTTTTCCTCTAGCAAGAGTCGTCTCAATCGTCTCGTCATCATACTTAGACTAGAAAGGAATTGAGTCGTCGTTGTCTATCAAATGGGCAAAAGGCTTATGTATGATCATGATCCTATTTAGTATGTACCATCATGGTTACATAATTGAGCATGTCTCAATTAAAGATTTTCCCAATGGATGTATGCACAAGGAGGAGGAGGAATGTTAAATGAAAAACAATTTTACCAATTGTCCCGTAATAAGGATTGAGATCCATACAGTAAAAAAGACTCGATTTAATAATATTTGGTATAGACAAAGTGGACTAAAGTACGTACGAGGAGAGAATAACAAGGAGCTTAAGAGGGATGAAGCGTCTCTCTCTCTCTCTCTTTTCTTGAAGTTCATTAACATCCTCACCTGCCTGGCCAATGTACAAAAACATGTCAAGCAACTTTTGTAAGACTCCTCTTTCTAGGATGATCTTAGTCCAGTCACCCACAAAACTTCTGTCTTTAAGTGTTTAAGCCAACCTCATCCTCCTCCTTGTATTGTATGTGTTGCCCACATAACAATACAAGTTGTAAGGATGTATAGCTGGTAAGTACTAGATACGTGTAAAGAAAGGTTATGTAGATGAGGAATGAGTTGAACAGAGACGAGAACAATACATGTAGTAGGAAATCCTTTACCAAAAAATTGTTTAGGGAACACAAATCGATTAGAAGTGAGTGTACTGAAAAGATTCCCTCTTGTACGGTACACATATTATAGTGTACTTACTACTGCTGGTGTGTGTGTGTCAAAAGAACTTTTGTTTATTAATTGTGTGTGTTTTCCTCACTACATTATGGTGATGGTGTCTAGTTTGTACATTTTTGGAATCATTGTCTTGTCAATCGTTCATGTACATGCTGGGAAAGGTGAGTGGCTTTATTTTTATTCAACGATTAAATCTCATTATGACTATGATTATTCATTTAATTTATCACAATACCGAGACTATAATTTTTATTTATTTAATTTTGAATGGAAATCTCCTGTACTTGCACTTTCGTATTCAGCTCCACCATGTGAAGATCCAGGTGAGAAATATTATTATTGTTTTATTCTCTAATTTTTTGGTTCGCGAGTAAAATATTCAGAGAATTTTGACAATTATAAAACACACGAGTTACACACACACACATTTGATGAGGTGTCGTGTCGTGTGCAAAAAAAATGAGAATTTAGTGTCCATGCGATACTGATTTGACACTGGCAGTTCGTCAGCGATAAACTTTCTTTTTCTTCTAATGATTTGAGAGTCTTTTACATAGTTTAAAAAATTAATTTCCGGAGGATTTCCTTTCGTTCAATTTTGTAATGATTATTGAATTTGTAGGAGTGTGTGGACCGTACAGTACATGTTTACAAGTTGACAATCTGAAAAGGAGAAGTGATGATGGCAATGTAGCTCGGATTGACTGGACACAGACAGTGTCGAGGGGTTTGAAAAAATTCCAAAGTAATCTGAAGACAGAAGGAAGTACTGGAAACTCTACTCAAACTGTTCTCTGTGCTTGTCAACCTTTTCATATCGGAGGTACTGAAAATTTCCTACTTATTCAATAAATTTTCAAAGTGAAAATCCTATTTAAAGTCCACTGTCAATGAGAAAATACCTTCATGTGATTTCATTTTCAATTGGTTTCAGCTCCACCAAAATGTCAACCTCCAAGGCAAGTTGACTTGATTAAAAAATTGAAGCATATAATGATTTTAGAATATTTAGGTCACATGAATTTTTATTCCTTCCTTACAAGTTTTTTTTTTGAAAAATATCCAGATGTGCTCACAACGTTGACTGCCCAACACAATTTGCATGTGTCAAGTAAGCGGAAGTTAAATAATTCATCTCTCCGAATATCCAAAATAAAAATTAATGTGTTGTGAGAAAAGTCACTAATCAACCATGACGTTTCTTTAGATTATGTGAGACAATTAAATTACATGAGTCTTATATGTATAATCTAAGGACGCTCCCCACCCCCCCCCCCCCCCCCCCCCCGAAATTACCTTCTTTATTTATGTTACCTAGTCTGTAAAATTACTCCTCTATTTTCTTTCTCTCTCTTTCTAGAGGCTTGTGCAAGGATCCTTGCCAAGGAATTTGTGGTGAGAAGACTTTTATTTACTCATTCATTACGTAATTACCATGAAATGTGGATACCCACCGAGTATCAACTTTAAAATTAAATTTTTGAATAGGCGTTGGGGCAGAATGTAAAGTCGTCAACCATTTTCCGGTAAACTTTGTACTAACTAACTATTTACACAATTGTCTTGTGTAATCAGTTTTTAAAAAATACTAAATGAGAATCTTTGTTCTAAATTTAGGTGTGTCGTTGTCTGAAAGGATTTAATGGAGACCCTTTTTTTAACTGCAAAGGTTTCATTCAAGCATAATATAGTCAAAAGAAAACAATTTTCCCTTTGTTTTCTTCCATACAATGTGGATCTTCTTTCCTTTTTAGCGTCATATTGTAGCGATAACGAGCAGTGTCCTCCAGATTTGGCTTGCAAGGAGAGTCATTGTCGGGATCCTTGTGTAAATAGTCTAATTTACTTTTAACTTTAAGTAACTTTATCCTTCATTGAGTTATAACTTAGAGAAAGGTGTGCTAATAAGTGTTGACAAAATTAGAGAGATAATACATAATACATGTATGTGCCTTTTGGGGGGTTTAGGACTCTGTGAGATGTGGAGCTAATGCCAAATGTTGGGTTGTACGACATCACGGTGTTTGCGTTTGTGTAAGTGGAAGGAGAAGTGCAGTAAATATGTTCTTTTTTGCAACATGTGAAATAATAGTAAGAGAGAGAGAGAGAGGATGGATGTTGTCTCATATAAATACCACGAAAGGAATCGGTGATGGATGCAATTTTTGTGCATAATTTAACCCTATCTATGTACGTGTGTATTTTTCCTAGGTTCCGGGGTACACGGGTAATCCATTTGAAGCTTGTGCAGCTGTGGTTGAAGGTACAATTTATTACTAATACATACAGTGTCTTTCCACTGCATTTGCAAATGTATTATCGTTGGATATGAAAATGACAAAGAATTTCTTTTTGTGATACAGATGAAATTGCTGCTCGGTGCAACATGGATGTAGACTGTGAGTTGAAGAGAATATATTTGCATGAACATTCATGCAGACAAATGCAATTCTTACAATTATTTTATAGTGTAGTATGAACGTGTCAATATAATATTAAACTTTTTATCTTTTTTTCTGTTTTATTGTAGGTATGCCAGGTAAGAATACTTTCGCTCTTTATAGTACTTCACTTTTCCATTTTTAGTCTTGACATTATAAATAATTGGGAGAATCTTTTCACAGATCAAGCATGTGTCAACGGGTACTGTCGTGACCCTTGTGTAGGGTTCTGTAAAGGCCTGTGGAAAAAGTGTGAAGTTATTGAACATAAGCCAAGGTAAGAAGAAACTTGAGTCAACATTTTCAGCATGTAAATCTTATTCAAAACATTTTCGTGTGTTCCTTTTTCTCAGATGTTCTTGTGAGCTGAATACATATTCGTCTGACGATGGAAATTGTCAATTGAACAGCGGTTCGTGTACTTTCCTCCTTCGTCTCATCCTATGTTGAATTTTATATGGAATGTATATTTTCAGAGGAATGAATGACTTTTGTCTTTGATTTCAGGGTCATACTGTGGTCGGGACCCGATAAGAGTTTGTGGACAAAACAGTCAATGTATTGAGTCCACCGTTGGTCCTGTATGCAGATGTCTTCAAGGTTTAAAAAATTATTTTAATTCTCTCTCTCTGTCTCTCTCTATCCAATGGAAAATACCTTTCATGTAAGTATGTACGTTTACTTATGTATGATTTATACAGGTTACATTGGACATCCTCCTAATTGTAAGGCTTGTCAAACAAATTCCGAGTGTGGAAAGAGTGACCAGACTTGTGTCAATGGGCGATGTGTCCATGCCTGTACCACAGTTCATTGTACCAACAGTGCTGTCTGTGTAGTGGACAATGGGAGTCCAGAGTGTAAATGTCTCAAGGGTACGGATTCGTGATAAAAATGTCTTATCAGATTTCTAGGATGAGATAAGAATGATATTAAAATATTTGTTGGTTCAAAAAGGTTATGAGGGAGATGGATTCACTTCATGTACAAAAATGAAAACACCCACTAACTTACCAGAATGTGTGACTGACTCTGGTATAAATTTTCAAGACAATTTTTTCATAACAATAATTTACTTTGACCGAGTCTGTTTTTAAAAACCGTATGCACATTTTTTGAATAGCTTGTTTGGGAACGGAGAGCTGTATAAATATGCGATGCCAGTCACCATGCATGGGTATTTAGATTTAAATAGCATTTGTGACGGTTTAAATTATATTTAAATTGTAATTAAGGCAATGGATGAAAAAAATATTGAATTTTGTGACAGGGACTTGTGGTCATGGAGCTGAATGTCTCAGTAAGTGCTACTTTATTATCATATTATGATCTGTAAGTAATGAAAATAAATTGTAGTAAAAACTTGAAATTTTCAGTAAAGGATCATATTCCCAGCTGTTACTGTCCACCTGGCTCATCCGGCGATCCTTATTATTGGTGTGCAAAAATGCCTCCAAAACCAACATTCGAAGGAGATGAATGTGACACGGATGCTGACTGTCCGTAAGTGAATTTCAAAGATTTTATCATTGTTAGAGAGAAAATTAATCCTCTCATAGACCTAAAATGTCATTGGATGTTTTGTTTTTTTGAAGGGATGACATGAGTTGTGGATTGTACAAGTTTTGTGTGAGTCCTTGTAGTCATGTTTGTGCTTTACACACTGGGGCAAAATGTGAAGCCAAAAGACATCGAGCCACTTGCTGGTGTCCAAATGTGGGTCAACCATGGAAACGATGTTTCTCTTCCAGTGAACAAGCTAACACGACTACAAAGGGTCATCAAGGTAAGAATTATTGAATTATATTTGTACTTTTGGGAGGCAAGAGCAATATTAAATATTAAATCTTTTTTTCAATCTCTAGGTCCTTATAGTTTGGTGAATAAACGACGTGTCAACGCATGTAATCCTTCTCCCTGTGGAACAATGGCTTCATGGTAATTGTAACAAATTCAAATGACTACGATAAAATGACTGGACATCTCATTTAATCTTTGATTTGATAAATATATGATTTATTGTTACAGCCATCTCTCTCGAAATCGTGCTGTTTGTCATTGTCTTCCTGGTAAGTGGTCTGATTAGATTGAGGTCATTTTATTTGACCTGGTCATTTTCAGTAAGTTCTATGTTTACCCCTGTGTTAGGTTACAACGGAATTCCTCCAGCATGTACTCCTGCCTGCTTCAAGGATCATGACTGTAATTAAAAATTTCGGTACTGGTCTAATAGGTGATCTCAGGTGATCTCAGTCACTTGGTATAATATGCGATCTCAACCAGGTTTTGGACTAATATGTGATCTCAATCAAGTTTTGGTTTAGCATGTGATCTCACCTACGTAGGAGTGATCTCAGGTTAATATGAATTTCAACAAAGGCTTCTCGCCAAAAATTCTTTTACACTGACGTTGACTTTTGATGTACTCTTGACATTTATCGTCTTTGTACGTATTGTATGTATGTGCCGTCATGAACCGAGATCACATGCTATTCCGGTGCTTAGAAAGTGAGATCACTCGTCAAAATTTAGTTCATTGAGATCACATATTGTACCAGTGGACTGAGATCACATACTGTCCAAATTTTTTTTGAGATCACATGCTATCCCTGGGGCTTGCACCGAGATCACCTATTAGACCAGTACCAAAATTTCTACCAAATTGTAAAGGAAAATTGAACACTACAAATTTTAATGTATTACATATTTGTTCATTTAACACAGGTTCAAGTAATATGGCCTGTATTCATGGAAAATGTGATGACCCTTGTCACTCAAAGGTGTGTGTATGGAAAACTCTCTCTACATATTATTCAAATTTTTCAAAAAAATAATTAATTAAAATATTTTTTGACAGTGTTCACGGAACGAGTACACTTTCTGTACGGTCATTGACCACAAAGCAACGTGTGTGGACGCTACAAATGAGAATCTTCTTCTTCGTATTGCTGCTGGATAGCTTTAATCATACATAATTTAACTTATTATGTCTCATTTTTTTGTACCATGTACTCTCTCTTTATCCATTTCATTAAAAAAAGTTTAATTTATTAATCCTTTTCTACCTCTACATCAATCGTGGGAGAGTTTTCTTTCACACACACACACACATCTCCATATGTTTTGGAAAATAATTTAATAATAATAATCAAGTTTCCTCATATTTTCTTGACGTCTTCTGTCAAAAACCACATCCTTCACAAGAAAACAACAAATGGCCCTGAAATGAGGGAGACAAACGGTACACACACAGCAGTTTTGGTGTGGATGAAGACATGACTCAAAATATTTATAGTAAGTGTGTGTGTGGCTGAGGATATATAGTTAATATTAATGCGTAATCTTTATTCGTCATCACCCGATTCATTGATCGTCATCAGGATAAGCCCTCACTTAAATTCACCCTAATCGTAGTATGTAATGTAATTTGTGAATGACCGCAGGACAAAAGAGACAAATTTGATTATAAAAGCTGATTTTTCTTCGCAATTGTTCCTCATTCCATTCCAAATCACTTCAGAGTAATAATTAAGGCTTACAAATATTTTACAATTGTAATTAAAAATGTCCATCGACTACGTCACTTTTCCTAAACGTGAGAAGCACGAAGATTTCTTTCGTCAAGTTTTTGAAATAATTTTGAAAGACTTGTTATTCGATGGAATTCAAAGGTAACAAATTTGCAATGCTACTGTGTGATTTAGTATAATTTCAAATTAATTAATCAATCTGGGTCTTAGGGATCAACCCGTTTGTCGCTTTAAAACACCCGAAGAATTACAAAATACAATTGACTTGAATGTGGGTCAAGAACCGGCACAAGATCATGAAGAATTGATTGGTTTGATTCGGAAAGTGATTGAGAATAGTGTCAAGACGGGGAATCCTCATTTTGTGAATCAATTGTTTTCGGGGTAATGTAACACTAATGGATAAAATATAAGTAGACTTGACAATTTAAATAATTTGTTAATTATTTTTTGGGGCTTTGATTGTACAGGCTGGATCCTTATGGAGTTGCTGCTGAATTTGTGATGGCTGCTCTCAATTCTTCAGTCTACACTTTTGAAGTTTCTCCAGTTTTCACGATGGTGAGTGAAAGGAATTTATTTCAATGTTGCTGGAAATATTCCCAATAAAGATGCTGGAAATAATTTTTTGACAAATCCTAATATTATGACAGTAGAGAGTAAACTAATAATGTACATTTTGATTTTCAAATTGTTTGCCAGTTGGAATTGGAAGTTTTTGAAAAGGTGACCATTAGTTTTGTAAAGCACAAAATCTCCATTCATTTCAAATGCCTTGATCTAATACCAACTTTGTTCCATTGTATTAATGTAGATGAGAAATATCATTGGATTTCCTCCAGGAGTTGGTGATGGGGTCATGTGTCCTGGAGGATCCATTGCAAACGGTTATGCCATCTCCGTTGCTCGGTACAGAAAGCGCCCAAGTGTCAAGGTCAGCTCATTTGATAAACATGTATAGAACTTTTTTTGAACAGAGAAAGAATAAATTTTGAAAATTAGTATAAATTAATTATAGGCAAAAGGGCTTTTTGGTGGGAAGACGATGGTCATGTTCGTGTCAGAAGACTGTCATTACTCAATGCAAAAATTAGCTTCATTTGAAGGTAACCCAATTAAGAATTGAATATGTAGTATATATATTTAACAAAAAAAGAGAAAGCCTGTACCATTCTATTTTCTTTTCTCTCATTTCCAGGACTTGGGTCTGACAATGTAATTGGAGTGAAAGTGGACTCGCATGGGAAAATGAGGGTTGACGAACTAGTCCGTGAAATTGAAAAATCTTTGGCAGAGGACAAGGAACCATTCCTCGTTGCAGCCACTGCAGGTTAAAATAGTTTGGTTTAAATAATTAAATAATTCTTGTCAACCTACAATAATACTTTATGTTTGCATGTATCAGGAACTACTGTGTTGGGTCAGTTTGATCCAATCGAAGAAATTGTCAAAGTATGCCGACAATACAGATTGTCTTGCCATGTGGACGCTGCCTGGGGAGGAGGAGCAATAATGGTTAGACTCTCAATTTTTAAAAAATTAATTAATGTTACGTTCAAAATTGAAAGAATTTGGCGAGAAATTAGTTTTGTACCAATTGACATTTTGCATTATGCATTTGTACGTGCCAACAATTGGACTAAAAATTCCTCTTCCCTCCTGATTCCATTATAACTTCAAACTTTGTTTAACCTTTGTGAGAGAAGGAGGGTTCATGTACTTAACGTTTGTGTGTGTGAAATACACAGAATGTATAATTGATGATGACTTTCTTTTTTTCCCAAAATTACAGTCATCTACATACCGGAGTCGAATGAAAGGGATTGAGCAGTAAGTACATTTCTACAGACACACACATTGAAAAATTCATAAAATACATGATAATAATAATGATAATTTGAGGACACACACACATGAAGTGTGTGTGTCAGGCAGGGACATTACAAATGTTAATTTGATGTTGTCTATAAGGAGAGAAATGTGGACTGAGAGAGAGAGAAGGTGAAAGGTTCAGCTGCCGTCAGTATATTTCTTGTCCTCGCAGAAATGATTCTCTCCATCTTGTTCATCTCTATCTTGTGTGTGTGTGGTAGACATAAGTACTAGATATGTAGAGTCACTCTTTTACATAGGAATTTTGGCAATGATAATAGAATTTTGTGTAAGTACGAAAGTGTAAAATGTGTGTTGGTTCCCTTTCTTTTCAGAGTTGACACTGTCACTATCAATCCGCACAAACTTTTATGTGCCCCACAGCAATGTTCAACTTTTCTCTTGCGAGACGGGAAAATAATGACAGATACTCATGCCACCAATGCTACTTACTTATTTCAAAAAGATAAATTTTATGATGCTAGCCGGTACGACACAGGGGATAAAGTAATCCAATGCGGACGTCGAGCTGATATTTTCAAGTTCTGGCTCATGTGGAAGGCAAAGGTATGACAAATTCCCCCTTCTTTCCTTTCATGAATTATGGAATAGTCAAAGTATTAAATCAAAATTTAATGTTATTCTTCTGTTGTCCTGTCTGACTTGACGCAAAACACTAAAATAGGGGATCCAAGGATTCCAAGCTCACATTGACCATCTTTTCTCTCTTGTCACTTTCACTGTGAGTGAAATCAAAAAGAGAGACTCTTTCCGACTTGTCCTGGACAATCCAGAGTGTACCAATGTATCTTTTTGGTACGTCCCAAAAAGACTCAGGAGTGTCCCAACTGACTCGGACGAATTCAAGGCGAAAATTCATCATGTTAAGAGAAAACAAACAAAACACATTTCTCTTTTGACTCACGTATTTTGACTAGACTAATATTTTGACAACTTTTTTTGGTAGGTCGCTCCAAAAATTAAAGAGAGGATGATGAAGTCGGGTTCCATGATGTGCACTTATCAACCTCTTCGGTCGTTACCCAATTTTTTCCGGACTGTCTATCAGAGTAGTGAACTCAATGAGGGGGATGTTCGGTACTTTTTGGATGAAATTGAGAGACTGGGCAGTGATTTGTAATGGAAAAATCCAGAAAAAGTTTTTGGGGAAAATTTGTTAAACATTTTTAGAATGTTTTAATGTTAAATAAAAATTGCATTTCTGTGAAACAAATAAAGTGCCATGAATTGACACATTTCATGCATGATTCCACGAAGCTCATCTAAATGGCAAATTTTCATTATTGTTTAATTCCAAAACTAATGGCAAATTAGATTCAAATTTGAAACTGTGTAGATGCGGAGAAAGTTTATTTTTTTCATTTTTTTGCTGGTAAATGATCTGGCCAAAAGGAAAGAGAAATGACAGATATATTTAGTGCATAGACATTTTACATACGATCCTGAAGTATGGGCCAATGGAATAGAAAACCCTGACAAAATAAAAGAATTGGCCACACACCAGGAAACGATGTTTGGATAAGGGAAAGTGGGACTGATGAAGTCACAGATTGTATTGACAGGGATTCGACGGGAGGAAAGCACAGTTGAATTTATTATGCAAAAATATTAATCTGACCAAGATCTAATATTTTGGAAAAATGTTCTTCTTCCTGACATTGTCAAATTACTATCTCTCTCCCATTTCAGTTTCATCTAAGCAAAAAATAAGGGTAGATTATGGGAATTAAATTCCCAGAATTTAGTTCAAAATTCATTAAATGGTATTTTTTTTATTCAAGAATAATCTATAATAATTTATTAATCTTTATTATTATAATATTGGTCACATCCACATCCTTTAATTTGTTTTCACAAAGAAAAATTGGACGGAACATGATAGGCCGCATGCACTTTCATTAATGTAAATTGAATTCATTTAACAATTAATGCTCTTCTTTCTTTCTCAGTAAAATACTATTGTACGTACAATTAGCAACAAATTGCTTTTAGTATACATTTATAAACGATTAAAGTGTAGATTGTTTAAAGCAAAAAATTTTGCGCAAAGTTGCTCTCGCATTTTAACAAAAACTAATGAAAGATCAATCAATCATTAAATATTATGATATGACACTCATACTTTTTCACAAACGAGAAATGTCCTTACAAATTTTTTACGAGAAGAATGACATTTCTGATAATGACAAATTTTCTTCATAACCCTTATCACTAAATTAACCATTACACACCATCTCATATATTACATTACAGTTATTAGCTAAATAGAAAAAAAACTGACAGTTATGTCTCAGCTAGTCTGTAAAATACCATTTTGTTTTATAAAATCTGATTCTTTGTAAGTATTATTGTCAATTAATTACAATAATTATAGCGTTGTTAAATAGTTCCACACACACACGTCATCCATGTCTCCAAAGTTTGGAGTCCAAATTTTGCTTCAAAAAAAATTAATGCTTTAAAAGACAGTTAATTTAATTCCACTCTCAAAAAACCTTATAAACCCTTACGATTTTGATTGTATCTTGACTGTCTATGTTATTTACTAACAGTATAGTGTCCATTTTGGAAATCAGTTTGTAACTGTAAAATTAAGACACTCTAATAAAGGAATCTGAAATCTGAACCTTTAAGTCTTTGATTATTGCAAGAAGAGTACACAAAAAATTGTTTATTTGTCAATTTGCTATAAATATCTTTTGGGATAGTAGAGGACAGAATGCAGGGAAAAATGGATTTTTTAGAAAGAAAGAAAAGAGAAGAGAAAGGGGAGAAAATAATAATAATAATAAAAATTCAGACCCACGCCCTGTGTACAAACTTTGACACAATTTTTCCCAATAAATTAGGATGTGTGTGTGTTCGTGTGTGTGATCAAAGTTAAGTTTGTAGTGTTGGGAACCGTCGTTGAAAGAGATAATGGTCCCTCATGCTTTTCTTTCCCTCACACACACACAACTTAATGTGGACGATATGATGGGGTCTCCAAGAGAAAAAATAAGAGAGAGAAGAGAGGGTGAATAAAAAATTTGATATTACAGATTACGGAAAGAGTATTTTTAGATCTGATTTCTTCCCCATATCTTGGCTCCCTTTCTTGTGACTTTTACGCTATCTCTCTCTCTCTTAACGTTGAATATTATGTAGACACACCCAGTACCTCGTCATATGCCTACATATGTCCATATATACATTGGGATGCTTCATACACTACCAGGAGAGAGAGAGAGAGATAGGGCAACATGTGTGTGTGTTCACATGTGATGGTTATTATTCATCCTTGTCATCGAATCTGGGTTCCAGTGCAAGGGAAAACATGTAAAATGGTGTTAACATTCCACTTCCTCCTACGTCGTCCAAAAAAATTTTATCGGGGGGAAAAAAGAGAGAAAAGAAGATGAAGAAGAAGAAGAGGGTTGATGGACGGATTTATTGCAGCAAGAAAGATATTGGATAGAGAGAGAGAGAGAGCGTGTGTGTGAGTGTGTGTATGGATGTGTTTGGATCAAAATATTTGAGTCATGATGATACCTAAAACTGAGTTTTAGTCATGTTTCAAAATCATCAAAAAATAAATATATCACTGTGGATGAGAATTAATGTAAAATATATGTGCACTTTAAAATATTGTGTTGACAGAGTGTTAATGGAGGATCGAGGTCAGAGGTCTTTTACAGACGACGAGGAAGAAAAGAGAAAAAAAGTAGCAGGGAGGAAAAATGGACTATCTGTACCTATATAATATGAGAGCCTCATGATTATGAGGGTAGAAGTTTTTTAGAATTAAAATTAAAATTTCAACGGTAAAGGATCATAATATTTATCATATTATCTTAATATAATATATAATATATTATTATTATTATGTATATCATACAACAATTTTTCTTATACACATCATTAAATTGTTCGTGTTTGTTTGATTTTCATAAATATTGTCAATACCAACTGACATTCAAAAAAGAGGGTAAATGGTTTTTTTGTTTTTTTTGGGATGATGTTTTCCAGTTTCCGTCGAACATTTTGATTTTCCTTTTTCATTATTTATTTATTTATGATTTTTGTTTTGTGTGTGACTGAAATTTCCTATTGCTCGTTTCCTTTTTGGTCCTGCTCCTTTTTTTCGGTGAGTTTTGTGATCCTTGTTGCTTTCAGGAGAATGTATGTCCTCACTTTCATTTTCTTTCCTCTCTTGACTCTCTCTTTTTTTCCTGGATGGAGGTCGACAATGATGAGTCATCATTGATGGATGAGAGAACGAGAGAGAAAGTGAAGACTCGAGGGTGAGAGAGAGCATATGTGAGAATTACAAAAAAATTTTCTCCTTGAAGGTGATGATTGCAATATAATTTTTTTTTAAAGTTTATTTTTGTAGAGTAATGTTGATGTTGTTGATGGTATTCTTTAGAGTATTATCTTGACTATGTGAGTGATTCGTTGGTAAAAAGTCGATAAAAGTGCACAAAGTTGAAATTCTTTTGTTTTTTTTCCTTTCTCCTATTCTGACATTTTTCACTTGTCCAAGAAGAGAGTGGTTGGTCGGTGATTGATTGTGGTGGTTGTTTGTGAGGGATATGAGATGATTTTATTTCTTTACAGTAATACTGTATGGAGAACCAGGTAATGGTATGCTATCTGTAAATTGGACACAAATTAAAATGGAAAAAATGACAGGGAAAGTGTTTCCTTGGACAATTGCATGTAATAATGGCTTTGTCTTATCTTAAGTGGTAATTTCTCTTTTGTGCAAAATTTCTCAACTTCAAATTTTGAAGGGATAAAAAGTTTGGGAAAAAAATCTTACCGAATTTGATATTCAGCTTATACGCCCCTGGAGTTGATGGTTTATACAGAACCTACGTATGAGAATGGGATAAAGATTTCTTTAGTCCTTTTCTCTTTATAAAATTACGAGACCTTGGCTATGTTGTTTGGGGATTTTGTTTCTTTTATACTAATCTCACACAAAAATCTGAAGTATTGAAGGAATGAAAGTGGATAATCTGACCTTAATCGTTCCATCTGGAGCATTCTTAAAGCTAATCTCTGGTTTGCTCGGACCTTCCATCGAGCATTGTAATCCACCTTTGACAAGTTAAATTCAATTAAAATTTATTAAGACCACAATACATAAAATCAAGTCAGAAAATCTTACTTGTGATGCCAGCTTCTCTTGCATCGACATTGATTTCTGGAAGCAGAGAAAGTGGAATGATTAAGTCAATGCTAATTATGAATGACGTGTGTCTAAGGCATTTTGTGACTTACCGTTGGTCACCATTGTTTTGCCTATGAGGAAGAAAAACAAAACATCAATGGATTAAAATAAAATTCTCTTGGGAGATTAACTCTGAATCTTCGATAGGTTAAAGAGAAAGGGGTGAAAGTAAATGAAAGAACTCTAAAAATCCCTTTCATTCTTGTACAATTGCTCATTATCAACAAGTCAGTCATCACAAAATAATAAAAAGCCTCTGACACTATTACAAAAATTATTAAATTTGAGGAAAAGCTCTTAAAATTCAAGACAACCGTCATTTAGTGACTGTGTGACTAATCAATTCTAAATTCAATAAACAGACATCTTTGCTATTGACCTACAACCCTCTCACATTGAAAATAATCACTGTTGAAATCACTTGCCTGTCTTGACGGCCTCTCCAGTCACTTTGATTTTACCCACAGCCGCTGTCTTGTCCCCCAAGATTTTGACTTTGAATGGACTTCCTTCTATATGATTTTCATTGAATTTAATGTGGATCTTGTACTCTCCCGGTACGGGTGTTTTGTACGTCGCGTCAACTGACCCATCTTTCTTCACTCCGTCCATTCACAACACATTCATGACAAATGACAAGAAACAAGTTGAGAACATACTTTTCAACTCAACAGAATATTAATTACAATCAACTACACCTGTCAATTGTGTACTGTCTCACCTGAGTTGTCAGGAGACATTCAGGCTTGGCAGGCCCATCAAAGGCCAGAGCCAGAAGACTGACATTATGTCCTGACATTTGGATCGAAAACTTGTTAGGAGCCTCTGTAACATCAACATTAGATTCATAATCAGTACATCAAAGAAAACAAGAGCATAGCATTACAAATCCGAGAAATTTTCTCTTGGATAAAAAGTCAACAAGATTTTAAACATGAAATGTCTTTTCTTCCAGTTAAAGAGGTAAGAAATTGACAATTCGAGTCGAATTATTCGACTCAATAAATTTGTACACTTAAAAAATGACATTTTTTGTGTTGAAGATAAAAAAAGTGAGGAAAAATAACAAACCGGCAAAACCACTTTGAAGGCCTGTGCCTTTCGCTGTAATTGTTGTGTTCATGATGAGATGATGACGTTAAAGATTCACTTCTCTTCCTGTCACTCTCCCTCTTTTCCCTTTTTCTCTCTCTCTCTCTTTCTTGGCACTAAAACAAAAAAACAGAAAAAAAATTTTCTCTTTGGTTGAAATCAATTTTCACAACTCCCGTTAGCAGAATTAGAGAAGAGGAGGAAGAAGACGAAGCAAAACAAGCGGAAGACTTTGTTGTTGTTATTTGTCTGTCTCCAAATGTCGTCGTCGTCCCCAGGAAGAAAGCACAAGTTTTCTCTCTTTTTACATAGTCAACATTATTGGCTGTCCAAATAATTCTAATTAGTGTCGACGTCGTCACACTAATTTCCCCGTTATTTCCTCTCTCTTTCACTCTGTGTACTACGTGTGTGTGTGTGTTCTCCCGACCAAGATCAAAGAGAAGAAGAGCTACTAATTGACTACAAGCATGATTCTATGAATGACTCTTTTTTTCCCAAAGAATTTTTCTTGTTCGTTAAAACCAACTCACACCAAACCACAACACACACTACCACTCACCAGTCAACAATCACAGTCACAGATAAATTAAATTCTTGATAAATTGAAGATGCACATCGTCGAGTAACAACAGGGAGGAACAGTAGAGAGAAAGATTATTGTGTAAAATCCATTCAAAGAACACGAAATTTTTTTTAATGAGTCCAGGGCCTGACTGGATTCGAACCAATTATTATGTTGAACTGATCTAATTTTAATTTTTCTCTCTCTCTCTTCCTCGTGTGTGTGTGTCGGTATGGACGTAGAGAAGTGAATGTAGGCACTCAGTATAATTAATATAGATATATTATATCCGTATCGATGTTAATGTAATTACAGGATGATCCAAAGAATAGACCATGAAATTGGGATGGTAAAGCTTTTTAAGAGATGACAAAATTGAGTTGAACCTGTCCGTTCAATGGAGACGACGACGAGTTGGAGTATTTAGCAAAATTGGAAAAAAAAATTTCTCCCTCTCTTTCTCTCTCTCTTCTTACACAAAAACATTATTATAGGAAGCGAGGAAAATATCTCACCTGGAGGTAGTGCTAGAAACAGTGTGACGGCTGTGAAGGGACTGAGATTGAGTTGAATTTGGTGGGGGCAATCTTGCCGAGATTTTTGCATGTTTCGGAATAAAAATTAAAAATAGATCTCGCCATTTTTGGATGTCGTAAGATCCTATGAGTCGGAATGTAACTTGTAGGCGGTATTCTCTCTCTCCGTTTCCTCGTCGTCGTCGAGATTCTATATCCAATACAACACATACTGAGACACACACTCTCTCTCTCACACATTCAAGATATCTCAGAGAGAGAGAGACGATGAATCTGTCCTGCTTCATCTTTCCCATGAAGAAAAAAACCCACAAGAAGAAAAACGATTTTTTCTCTTCGTCTTCGTCTCCACCGAGTCATCATCACAAACATTTTTTAACAGCCACTACAGTCTACCCCACAGCTGCTCCTTGAGCAGAGAGAATCATAATATCAAAAGGATTGAAAATACGATTTACGGCAGAGCGGCAGTCGAGGGAGAGAGAGGGAAAAAAACTTTACTTGCAGAAAATTTATGTTGGGATATTTTTGTAGATATTTTTAGGTGGTTCTTCATTCTCTCTGTTCTTTATCCTCCTCTCCTTCTTCTATAGTCTCCTCCTCCGTCTTGTTGTTGAAGGAGAAAAAAATGAACTTAAAAGACAAGGGAAAGAAGAGAAAGGAGGGTTTCTTCTGTCCTTTCTCTCTTGTTAATTCGAAAAGGGAAGAGACATTAAAGATTATCAACAATAAACATATTGAAGGTACATCATTGAAATGAAGATAGACATATTCTGTATTCCCTATCAAGTGGATGTGTCGTTTATTTTTTAAAAAATAAATTTCAGATTGTCAAAAAATATGAAATGTCATTTTGTCCCTTATTAGCTGTAATAATAACTATCGGACATGTTAAACGAATAACATAATTAGCGACAATTTTTTAAACAAAAAGTATTCCACTGCACTTAATTATAGCACAATTTTCGCGAGTGACGTTGCTCTCTCTCTCGTTTGCATTGTTTTGTGTGCATGTGTGTGTAGCTGTGGAGATGTCAAGACCCAAATTAACACGACTCTTATTGTGATTAAGGTACTTAATGAGTCATGATGTAAAATGGAAACTAGATTATAATATCTTAATGTGCATAAGATTAAAATTTTGGATTCATGGAATCTGATGGGCAAAAAGTGTTCATTTTACACTTTGACTGTGAAAGAAGAATGAAAAACTAGGGTGAAAATTGATTAGATCACCTGACATTTTCCTGTGTATATATTTACCTTGTTTTCCTCCTTCATTATCTCAGACTGTTAAAAGAAGGTCGAGATGTTGATGAGGGAAGCTGTGAACTGTGACAGTTTCTCATTTGTATCATTTTAATAAGATTGATACGAGTCAAATTAAGAGGACAATGATAGATTTGAAATTACTCCAGCTTGAAGTGTGAGACGTGTGTGTGTGAAGCCTAGCCGACCACGCACACACGATATGCTGAAACATTCCCATCCCTCTTTTATATATTTAATATGGATTAATTACAACCCCTTTAAAATTTGACGTGGTGAGGATTCGGGATTACAAAATCTTGTTTTTATACGACAAGATTCATAGGAAACATGACAAAATTTGAAGGTCTTCTCTCATCGTCCCTCCTCCTCTCTCTCTCTCTTTTCTTCTTTCCATATTGGAAACTTATTAAGTTTTATGGATTTTGACATATGAGGGCGGGTGGTCGGGGCCATGTCATAATTATTGTGTGTGAGTGAGTGTGTGTGTTCGGTGGATTTCGGGGAACCGTTTTAAAAATATTTATTTCTTGTTTATGACTGCACATCAGCAATTCATTAGCATTGTAAATTTTGCAAAGTCTGCTCCCCTCCTTCTCTTTCTTCCTCCTCCTCTCATGGTCCAATGATGAGGAAAGATGGTCGTTCGTCAAGATCAAAAGGAGAGGGAAGAAAAAACTAAAAGGTATTCCCTGTCAAAAAATGGAGACTGGTGACGAATGAAGAAGCGTTTCGGTCTTTACAAGAGAAACGGAGGCTATTTAAAATGTCACATTTCAACTTTAACTACAAGACGAAGACGGAGGGGAGGGAGGAGGGGATGTCATGAACTTTTTTTCTCAATTATTTTTACGCAAGTGTGACTCTTGGCTGGGGAACAGGCAGATGCCATATGGTATTCATCGCCACACACAACTAACATATTATTATTGCTACAACTATCTATCCACAAAAATTCTCCTTTCTTCCCACTCTCACACACACATTTCACAGACACACACAATAAAAATTAAAATAATATCCTCCCCTAATATTTACCACAACATCTTGACTATTGTGCATAAATTCATTCATACTTTTTCTTCTTTTCCGGGACGGCGTATTTTCCATAAGAATTCTTCTCAGTAAAAAAAATGTTTCTTTTTCATAAAAGTGAGTCAAGTATAATTGTGACGAATGCATTTGTTGCATAAATTGATGTTGTAATTAAATATGAGGTCAATTTATTTGTGTTCTAATTCTCCGTAAAAAAATTTGAGAAGAAAGACACAATTTTAAGATGAAAAAATGGAACAGATTTCAAAAGGATTAATTTTGAGCAATGTGAAAAGTTCTTGACAGTAACAATTAAAAAGTACAAAATAATACGACTACGAATCAATAATTTAATGGCTGGTTAAAACCACAAAATAGGGAAATGGGTCAGGAGTAGCCGTTCTTATTTTTTTGCATGCCTATTTGCAATTTTAACGTAATGTCTTGGTCCAGAATTGGGTTTATTAATCTACAGTATTGGTGAATATAACCTCGACCTCGAATAAAATATATTGATGAATTTCACAATTTTACAGAAATCCATGGTACATTCCATTAAAAGTCATTCAGCTTCAGCTCAAGAAAAATATTGAGGAAATGCGACTACCACGATAAAATGAGAGAGAGACACACAGATAGAGAGAAGTGGATGTGTTCACAAAAATTTATTTAAAGACGATGAGTCTCACACACGCACACACGCACTCCATATCAGTATTCCGTATTTATGCAAATTTTTGTGGATGTCCAGTGAATGTGGAAACAAAAAAATGTAACCATCTATACTAAGTATGTAAAGTATGTTTACTCTCACATGAATGAAGCATATCTATCAAGGTAGACTGACATGCAAAGTAAGTTGTGTGTGTACTACAAACTGTGTAGTTTTAATACAAGACATTCATGTGCCTTTAGCCATGTTCAAACTAACCATTATAGATTGTAGTTAACAGACGATATAACTGGTGTGTGTGTTGACATTATCATTCTATCTACTTTTCAATACTATATTTACTACTACACAGTGTGTGTAGTATTACAATATGTTCAAATGGAGCACATACATTTACACACACACACACACACACACTCTATCCCATCGTGTATTATATCTGTAGTTTTACTCAACGACTTTGACTCGTTCTCCTGAAGGACGAGAGAGACTGGACAGTATTTAAATTTCATTTGGAAAAATAAGAGTAAAATCCTCCTCCTCTCCCCTTCCACTCTCTTATCATTTTTAGTCTGCTAGTCAACAGTCAACGGGACAGAGTCAAGTTCAGTATTTCCCTAATCACAATTAAAAATCCTGACGGAGAGAGAGAGAGAGGATTTGTGTGGTTTGGTAGTATTTGTGATTGTAGCCACAGTCCACAGAGTATTACAATTCATTGTTCACCGCTTTCGTTCTCGTGATAAATTTCCAACATAATAATAACAATGGCAGAAGTTGTGAAGAATATTATACAAAATAATCCTATGGCTATTGTTGTGGGTGGAAGCTTGGCTGTCACCGGCGTCTACTACCTGCATGGGAAAATCCAGGATTCTCATGTATACACACGCACATGCATCCACATTTACTTTTGATTTGTAAATAAAATAATTAAATGGAATTTTAAATATCAAAATTGTGTATGTAGGAAAGGAAAATTCTCAATGAAAAGAGGATCCGTCGTCAAAGACAGCGGACAGAACAATTCTACGAGTTGGAAAGAGATTTCCCACTTGTACACGAAAGTTTGTGGATCGTTCATCTGCCGTTTGAAGAACTGCAGGCGAAATTGCAAGCACGAGAGTTGACAGCCAAGATTGTTCTACAGGCTTACATAGGGAAAGCCATTACTGTCACCAAAGAATTTAACTGTATTACTGAATTCATCCCGCAAATGTGGGTAAGAGAAGATTCGAGAGAGGATTATCAAATGACTTCTTTGTCTCTTCTCTTTTTATATGGAAGACTATGTTCTTTTCTACACATAATTATGAAATGCTGATGATGTAAACACGGGCATATTTCTTTTCAGCAAATCGCTGAAGAGCTGGATCATCTTCCGGAAGTGAGAGGTCCTCTTCATGGGATTCCGATCTGCATAAAAGATGATCATGATGTCATAGGTATGGACACCACATTGGGTCTTGCAATCAATTTGGAGAAACCTGCAACCCAAAATTCATCAATGGTTCAAATTTTGATTGATTTGGGAGCTGTCCCTTTTTGCAAGACTAATTTACCACAAACTGTGTTCTCGGGGTCAAGTGACAATCCAATTTATGGGACAACAGTCAATCATTTGGATACAGTTTTGAGTCCTGGGGGGTCCAGCTCTGGGTCTGGATGTCTTGTTGGTGCTAGGTAAATAAATTATTTAATTAATAGTTTTGTTGGAAAGATTTATTCAATATGTGGTAGACTTTTGATTTCAATAAAATTTTGTAGGGGTGCTCCTTTCGGTACTGGTAGCGATTATGGGTAATATGCTCTAAACAACAATAATTTAAAATCCTTGTATTTAATGGGTTCGGTATAAATTGAAATTTATTTTATATGTCAAAAATAGAGGATCACTTCGGATTCCAGCCCACATGTCAGGAGTGACCACACTACGACCCACAATCGGGAGACTCAGTGGTAAAGGGATTACTCAGTGTGTTGAAGGAAGTGCTGGGGGTAAGTGTTCATAAACAAACAAAATCACTGTCACATAATAAAGTTAATTGGGACAGTTTATGTAATTGTCTCTCTCAACCCTCTCTCAATTTTATTTCAGTCGTTGGCGTCTCTGGAATTTTGGTGAGACACGGGGGCACACAAAAAAGTTTTTTTGAGAGTAGAAAGTAGAATCAGATGCATGCGTGTGTGTGTATTTTCTTTATGTACAGTCAGTAATTTGTATTGACAACATAAATAACTGTCATTGATATTATTTTCAAGGCTCCAAGTGCACAGACACTGGCAACCGTATTTGCGGCCATCACGACTGACTCCCTCCAAAACAAATATGATCCTTTGGCACTGCCAATTCCATGGGACAGTAAAGTAAATTTTTTTGTCAATATTAACTTTTCTATCTATCTCTCACTCTTATCTTGTCATGTGACAGAGTGTACATTAATTGGGAATTAAAAATAAACACGAGTATCTTCTTGACCATATTTTCTAGTTGTATGAATCGAAAGAGCCTCTGAGAATCGGGTATTTTACGACCCTTCCATATTTCCCTGCAATGGGTGACACACCCTCCACCGTCCTGAAGGCTAAGCAAGCATTGGAAAAATTGGGTCATACCGTCGTGCCCTTTGAACTCCCGGACAATTGGCACATGATGGATGTTTTTGCAGCGATTGCGACCGCAGATGGGGGGAATCAAAATTATAATAAAATAAAATATGATCAAGTTTCTCATACAGCAGAGAAATTTATGCGTGGTCGGACTCTCCTCTCTGCCATTGGGGAGACTTTGAAGAGTATTTTTACTAAAAGAAGTGTCAGGGAATTTGGAGGAAATCCTGATGGTCAGTTATGCTAACATTATATGAATAAATAAATTTTAAAAAGTTAAATGTAATATTTGTGTGATTAATGTGATAATTAATATTTTTTTAGTTGAAAGATCTGAAGTACTGTGGGACTACCTGGAGAAACAGAAAGCAATCAAGTATGATATTTTGGAAAGGATGAATGATCTTGACCTCTTACTTTCTCCAGCTTTCCCATTCCCCGCATCCAGACTAGAGGACACGGAGACTTTGATGATGAGTGCCATAGTGTACACTTGTATTTGGAACCTTGTAGATTTCCCAGCAGGGATTGTCCCTTTTGGGGAGGAGAGTTGTGAGAATATTGACGATTATGATGACGAAGGAGATTTCTACTTGAAATTAGCCAAAGGTAAATAATTTTTTCTATTTTTCAATTTTACTTGAATTTTACAAGAACTCGGTAATTAATTAATTAATTTTCTTTGTTCACAGATGGAATTAAACTAGCCGAAAGTATGCCGATAGGAGTCCAGGTAATTGGAAAACCATACAAAGAGGAAATGGTTCTTCGAGTACTGACTCAATTGGACACATTCAATAAGAATCCAAGCGAAGAGTGATCTCCTCCTCAACTGATGACAGTGTTCAACAATTTTCTTCATCCTGAAATGTTTCCTCATATATTTAATCATGTCTAATTATACTTGACGGTGTGTTTGTACGTACGTTTGTGTACAGTTAAATTCATTCAGTGTGTAGAAATTTTGTTGTCTTTGTACTAGTAATAAATGAGAAGAATTTATCTAAATGTCCCAGAAAAATTCTTCTCGATGCACTGGAAACTTGAATGAGGAGAGGGAGGAGTTGGAGTCGAGCAATAAAATGTTCACACACACACATTGTGTGTGTGTCTAATATACAATGTTACGTTAATCCGGATTATTTCTTTTACACACAATCCATAATTCACCAGAGAATGGTGTAACCTAACCTGGGCCAACAATAATTGTTGTGTTTCTTTTGAATGGGAGGGAAAGGATCAAGACTTTGTGGCATCCAAAGCATTTGTGTTGTTTACTCAAAGACAAAAGTATAATGAAAGTTATCATCAACACATGAAATGCATTTTTCCTAATTTACATTTGAGTGTGTGTGTGTGGGATATGAAAAAGGTGATGGTGGGAATGGTTTACAGAATCCATGGGAGGGGAAGAGAGAGCCTCCCCAGGAAGACTGTCTGTTGGTGACCCGGTTAAAAAGAATATAATGGTGGATGTACAAAGCGTAGTCGTACACTTACTTAAAATGAATCCAACCATGAGGATACATTTATAAAATTTTACATCCAGTTAAGCGACAATCTCCATTGTACTATTTGATGGTACTGGTGGTGGTGGTGGACGGTTGCCAAGATAAACAATTTGTCTTTATACCTAATGGTCTCATCGTGGGACTCTCTCTCTCTCTCTCAGTGAAATGGCAAAAATACAAAATCTTCCTCCTCCTTCCATAGCCCACTACTACCAGACTACACGTACATGTAAGTATGACATAGTTTTAGTGGTGGTAGTAATACTTTGGTGAAGAATTCATTAATCTAACTACTACACTGTACCACTGTCTGGAAGATAACTGTGAGAAGTACATCTTGTACTCTTTTCACAACTATTCAGACAGAGAGAGAGAGAGAGTATCGAATCACACTATCACACCAGAATAGCATGTGTAATAAGTATATAACTATATGGGTGTATGACAAGTGGCACAATTACAACTCTCACAATCTCACAAATTGGGTAATTTAATACGAGGGATCAGCTTCAAAAATCCGATTTTACACCTTTTTCACTGTTAGTAACTGTGTGTGTGTGTTGGGACGTTGTAGACAGTAGTGATAAAAGTTTTTTTGATAAATTTTACAACTAGTGTCCGGTCTGATAATAATTTTTGAAAATTCCAGACACAAAAACTTTTTGCCAGCCTAGTATATACTTTGGGTGTTCGAGAGAGTCTCATGGGGGATTGGGAAAAGACGAAAGTCGAATTGGCAAAATTTGTTTTTTTGTGAACTTGTGTGCAAAGTCGTGCCAGGAAAATCATGAGATGCCTTCAACGACCGAAATGACAGAAATGACGCAGAATAAATATTTACAAGTATGTCATCATCTTCGTTAAAAAGCTTTTTTTTCCTCTCGCTCTCTGTGGAGCCTCGTAAAGCGGAGGACCATAATGACACACAAAGATGGAACACACATCCCGTCATGTTCGTTTTGAATTTGTTTCTAGGTTTTTTGTATTCCCAGGCATACTGAGTAATATTGTTTTTTGATGTGTCTACTCAAGTACTGTCCCCTTGATTTGAGAATGAAGAATGGACTAATAAAATTGGGTACTATTGTTAGTTTTATGAGTCCAGTAAAAAGACATAATTAAAAAACTATTTTATTTGTTCATTTCGACATATAATCCAGAGAATGGATTTATTCATCAGTGACAAAACAACTGGAAAATGTATAATGCAACAAAGACATTTGCCATTGAAGAGGAAATCTATGACTTTTTTCAAATACGGGAGGGAGGCGTATTAGGTGCCTTGCTTTTTTTATTTTTGGAAAATAAAATTTTATTTGGAAATGGTAGATGAAGACGACTCGGATTCTTCGGATGTTGATCTCACAGTGCAAAAAGGATTTTTGTCAGGTCGAAGTCATCAAAGTCTCAAGACTGCCAGCACAGTTACAGCTAGTACGAGTGTAGAATTGGATGACCCTGATGATTTGTTTGACGCCCAGGAAAAACTCAGCTTTGACCTAAAGTTTTTGAGACGATTTTGGAGAATTCAAGGGTTACTATTTGTTAATTTCGGTTCTCTCCCTTCTCTCCTGTTTTGTACAATTGTTCTAGTCAGTCTTTTACGTACGTTTCTTAAAAATTTTAATAGAGTATTAATTCTGATGGGAGGTTCTTTATTTTGTTCCTAACCATGCTTTTTGTTTCTGTACAGAGGAGTATGTCATTTTTCGAGTTGGACTCATTCCAAGTGAATTCTACAAAGTTTTGGGTGACAAGGACATTCACGGATTCTACAAAGTTACACTTTCTGCCATTGGAATTATTATTTCCATTTCTGTAGTGAGTTTGTCAATCAAAGACATTATTTCATTCAACTTTTTTGACTGTAAGTTACTTATATATTTTGAAAAGGTTAACGTATTTGAACACAATGTCTGATAGGTGAAAAGCATCAAACAGTATCTATTAAGTCTTTTGACTGTTACCTGGAGACAGCTTCTATGTCGGAAAATTCACAGCGACTATTTTACAGGGATAAGTTATTACCAACTCAATGTGCTTGACAAGAAAATCGACAATCCGTAAGATTCACAATATAAAAATAAATCATATTATTCAAACACAGGGGATAAAATAAATTTTTTATATTGTATTTACGATATAGAGATCAACGAATGACTCAGGATGTTGACAAGTTAACATCTACATACTGTGAAATACTCCCTCGAATCATCATAGCACCTGTAATATTGGGTTATTACACGTACAAGGGATTCATCAGGTAACTGTCATTATATTTTATATAATTTTATTCAACAAGTTGTTATTTCTTTATGTGAAATTATTTTGACTCACTTTTTAACAGTACTGGCTGGCAGGGACCGGCAGGATGCTTTGGGTTTTTTGTCATCGGAACAATAATTAATAAACTCATAATGGGACCAATTGTTAGCCTGGTGGCTGATCAAGAAAAATGTGAGGGGGATTTTAGGTAATGTTGACAAGAATAAACACATGTGTCACAGTAAACGACAGTCTGTCAAGAAATGAGGTGTATGAATGTATTATATATTTTTCCCCCACAACAGGTTCATTCACATGCAAATCCGAGTACATGCTGAATCAATTGCCTTCCATAATGCGTCGGCCGTAGAATGTGACAAGGCTGACGATGCTCTACTTCAGTTAGCAAAGGCCCAACACAGGCTTTATTTCCATCAACTCTTCTTGAATGTTTCAATGAATTTATTTGATTATTTGGGTTCCATTGTGAGCTACTTTATTGTCGCCGTTCCCATTTTCTCTGGAACTTATGACTCTTTAACACCGACTGACATTTCAGCACTTATAAGTAAAGTAGGGGAACTCTTATTCTTTTTCTCCTTATTGTTGTACAACGCTAACACATTTCTGAATGTATAATATGATTATGTTTTTTATGTTTCCAGAATACCTTCATCTCTATGTATCTCATCTATCAGTTTAGCCAACTTGTGGACATTTCGCTCAAAATAACTGACATTGCCGGTGTTACGCATCGTATTGCTCAACTACTAGAAAGAATTAATTACTTACAGGTAGATATTACAATATCATAGTAGCGTTAATGCTAATACATCTGCGTGTAACATAATGTTTTTTTTTAAAATTGGAAACAGGGTTATTGGCAACGGAAATTTCTTCCAGATCCAGATGATTCCATACAAGTGATTACTAGTAATTTTATTAAATTTGAAGAGCTGGTGAGACGTAGGAGGAAAGCAACAGATCCTCATCATCAGATGAATGGAACAGGAGATACTACATTATCACCATCAACTCCACCTTCACTTGTTCCAGCTTGGATTTTAGAGAATGTGACATTTTCTGCACCATTTAGACAAAAGTGTCTTATACGAGGTAAAATGTCAAAAAATGAATGTGTCAAATGAATGTCTGATTTCAATTCTCAACTTTATTACTAATTTCTGGAATGATTATTTTATCAGATTTGAGTATGACCATTTCGGCTGGGCAATCTTTGCTCATTGTTGGTGGGAGTTCAGTAGGAAAGTCTAGTCTGTTAA
>WJFB01000083.1:0-27357 GCA_009870185.1 Pygmarrhopalites habei
GTATCTGGTCCTCAATTGACCTCACTCTGGTCGACAGAGTTTACAAAAGTTGGAAATTTCGACTCAGAACCATCCACAAGAAACATGGTGGTCACATCGAGAACTTAAAAGGGATTCATGGACGATACAAAGAGTGGACTGTCCAATATTAAAAGTGTGTCAATAAAGTAGGATCGCCCTCTGTACATGCAATGCATTGCAATTCCCCGGTCTAGCTTTGACCCCCAGAAACTCATTCAGCATGAAATTTCATTGCACGAAAATGTAACTGAGTTCTGTTCATTTGGAATGAAAAACCGTTCAAGGTTCAAGTGTTCAATTTCCGATCAGAGTTGTACCAAACAAAATTTAGGGAAAAAAATTTAAAATCAGAAAAACGTTTCAGAGGAAGTTGTGCGAATTCAGAATAGGGCTACTGGCAATTAGATTCACTTTTAAAATGAGGATGAATGTAGAACTGCTGGATGTACGATGACAGTTTTTGGTACAATGTGTTCTTTTATGATACTGTTTGTTGGAGAAATAATTTAAAAAGAATTTTTGAAAAACTTACATTGACAGAGCCAGAGTTATTTTGGGAGGTTGACTGTTTTTCCTTAAAATATTTGGACACCTTCTCATCTGGATCCACGAAGACCCAGTCGGACCCTGTAAAAAGGTAAAAAAAATAACACAAAGGTGTAATAATGTCCTTCCTCTCTCTCTGACATTCAACGTTTGTACGGAAGTACGACAAATAAATACTACCATTGTTATGTACCATTCGTATGTCTCTATGAGCTTGTGTGTGTGTGTGTGTGAGTAAATTGTACAAACTATGGTATGTGTGTGTCAAATAAATCCTCGTCTTGTCCAAATTCTGAAAAAGACACACATTCTCTCTCTCTCTGTCTATCTCACTTTTTGGGATGACAGCAATATATTTGAAAGAGTGTAAATACAACATCCATATTCTTCATAAATCATATTTCGCGTGTGTCCATGTTTTAATCTACAGAGAGACAGAGAGAGAGAATATTTACTCTCGTCTCCTTTCTTTCCTTCTCTCTTCATTCTTAGATCGTATACTCAAAGTGTATATTATTTTAGTTTTTTTTCTTTCTCTTTTTTTCCAAGATGCTCCACACACAACGTTTAATTTTATGTTGGCTTGTAGCTGTTAAATGTGAACTTGGTGTACTCCTCTTTGTTCAGCTCATCCCCCTTATCATCATACTTACTATACTGTCCTACGATGTGTGCAGTACTGCAAATGGTGGAGAGTTGAAGGTATTCAACCATATTTCGTACAACATTTGTTACAATACAAAAATAATATATAATGTATCCTCCTGCAGCTGTGTATTTTACACTCACACATTATTATGCATTATAGAAAATGTTCGAGAAAAAAATTAAATAAAATACGCAGCCTCGTCATTGTTCGCAGAAAGGAAAAAAAATTCTACGCGCCACATTCCTTCTCGCCCATAGCATATCATTTCACAAATCTCTACCGTCATTTCCCCTCACACACACACACACACCACATACTCACACACACCTTGTACACAACACACAATTTGCCGATTACTATTTTGTTGTGTCGTATGTCTCTAATACGGAGGGGAACAGTGGATGTAGATGTTTGTGCGTGTTTCCCAAATGACAGGCAGGGAAGAGTGTCTGCCAAATCATAAATACGCGTATTTAGCACCACAATTTCCAGTCAAGTAAATACATTGTAATTCCTTCTTTTCTCTCTCTCTCTCTCTCTCTCTCTTCTCTCTTGTAGGTAGTTTACACCCCTCACTGTAAAAGTACAGTGGACTGCTATTCCCATGTTGGAGTAATAGTGTTACTACCTTGCTGACATTTTACTCTCTGTAGAAAATTAAATTCCTGTCAACTTGACACAGCACTTCTCTTCATTTTTATGCTGAGTGTGCTTTAGTGGATCCTCCTACAGTACCTAACAGTCATGAACAGAGGAAATTCCAGAGAGAAATTATTTAAACTTTAACCTTTACTGTTTTGGAGGGGTTGGGTTCACATTATTTTATATACTTGAAAAATCCACAATTTTACCCGCAAAAAAAATTGTAAACTGCAACTCTACTAATTTCCTGGAATTTTCCTCCTCTCTCTCTCACAATTTATTTTTTTCCTTCTGAGAACATCATCTGTGATTTATAATACCTAGAGTCATAGAGTCATACTTGATCCCTGTAAGACGACTGCTTGATGCACACACACGAACGCACACAGTAGAAAGATTAAGTCTGCCGTGTGTGAGAGAGAAATACACTGCAGACTGCAAATGCTAATACAAATTTAATTGACACCACTTCATCAAGTCGACTGAGTAGTTTTTAATTCTATTTCATGTTTTGTCCTCTCAAGACTGTTGTGAGTGAGGGTGAGCGTGAGTGTGTGACATTGTCATTGTCATTCAGGGATTAGAGATAAAATTCAAGAGATTTATATACAATATTATAATTGTGAGTGTGAGTGCGAAGTGTGTGTGTGTGTGTGGCAATTCAAATGTTGAGGGGATAAATGTGCGTGGACAGGTGGCAAAAATCCCAAGATTCAGATTCATTAAATCTTCTCTCTCTTTCAATCTTTATAGCATATGATGTGTATTTGTATATATATCTTTTTCTCTTACCAGATCTGATGGCCAGTCCAAAAATTTGTGGATAGACGACGCCGCGTGCCTTCAATGCGCCTTCGCATTGAAGCCATACCGCACTGCATGTTGTCTTCCCCTGTGTTTTGCAAATTAAAAATTCACACCTTCAAAATTAATCAATGTCTCCCTTTCACATTCCAGCAGCCACCAGCCACACAGACACACTTCTCTCAAAAATCACCCTTCCCAATCCCCCCACCAACATCACAACAACAACAACATTCCATTACATATTGTACAAGCATAATAATACTAAAGAGGGGAAAAGCATATAGCACCCAGCACATATTATATTTGCAACAAATCATACTACACAATAATAATACATGGATCTCAAAAATAAAACTACAAAAGGATAGTCCTAACCAGACACTTATTTTCTTCCTCCTCGTACATTATGAAGAGTCATAATTCAATTTAGAATTGTAACGAAAATATCGTTCGTAACAAGTTTAGTCAACTTCTTAAATTTATTTTAATGTTTCAACTTGTCCTGACAAGGTGCCTTATTCACACACAACACAACGCACACACACACCAGCTCCTCAATTTCTGACCATAATAATTGCAACAACAACCGTGGAGAATGAGCCAACCAACAATCTCTCTCTCTCTCATTCACAAGACCTGCCCTTCATCCTGTACACAAAAACTGCTCCAAGATGTACTCTCTCTCTCCCTCTCAAAACTTATGATTATGAACTTTGGCTTGTCTCTCTCTCTCTCTCTCTCTCTCTCTGTGCATAATATATTATTATGTGTTCAGGATCTGTCGGTGATTCTTGCAACAATCTTGCGCTAGCAAAAAAAAGAGCATAATTTATTTAGCCTAATCCTCTATCCCTTCCATATCGATCGTTTGACTTGCAGTGATTTCCATTCTATCAACCTCCATCTCCATCCAAATCTACACACACTCACATCTCTGTCTCTCTCTCTTTCTTTAAAAAATATTCACAATACTGTGTAATGGCCACTGTCCCAACAAGAGACAGACACTCACGTACACACACTACAGAGAGAGAGAGAGATGGACAGGGATAGGGGACAAGCTGAGAAACATGTAGTCAGCTGTCAGTGTGTGACAAAGTCTTTATCGAGCTCAAAAGATAAAGGATGCCTTCCATAAATTAAATGTGATGTACAACTCACAGTGTCCGTCATGTGTGTGTAAGAGGGAGAACGTGTGTGTGTGTACACGTACAACACAGAGGACAGGGGACAGATTATTCATTAATAAAAATATTCTCTATTCCATTCCTCTGGCTAAACTCTCATGATTTACATCCCTTAAATTTAATTAAGCTAATTCTGTTTTCAAATCTCTCTCTCTCTCTCTCTCTCTGCGTCTGTTCTCTGTGTAGCGCACACGCTGTAATTTTTTCCCCTCCACATTATTACTATCATCCATTAAGATTTTGCTACTGGCCATGTGTGTGTGTGTGTGACATGGAAGGGTTGTAAAATTGTGATTGAAAAACATATTAAATGGCGGAGAGTGGAGGAGGAGGAGGAGGAGAGCAGCTCTCTGTAGGAGATTAAGATTTCTATCGTTCATTACAATGCTAAATGGAGGGCTGCTGCTGTTGTTGTTGTGGCTGTGGCTGCAGTTTTTCTTTTAGCATTCAGAAGATGAGGAAAAAAGCGAGAGTGAATTTTTCATTTAGTATGCAACAGGTGTGTTTTTTCCTTCCTCTCTCTCTCTCTCTCTTCCCCTCCTCTCTTTCATTCTGTGGAGAGTGGAAAGGGAAAAGGAGTCTCATGGAGGAGAACATATGGAAGAACACTCTTCATCTCTACTCCCCTAATCTGAGTAAAGAGAATAGCATTTAAAATATTAGACATATAAGTATGATCTACACAAGACCACAATTTCCCCACTTGTCTCTCTCTGCCCACACTCCTGGGCTACTTTTGATATTTTAAGGATTCATTTCCTCAGAGTCCACCTTTAGTCATCCTCCTCATTTAATATAATATATCATACATTCTCTTGCAAACATTTATCATCTTAAACTCCCATTGTTCCCTAAATTACAAGCCTCACTCAATTGGGAATTACAAAATGAATTAAATTTAATAATTGTATTTCATTTACATTTTATCAACGTCCCCTCAATTATCCCTCTTTATCACTGAGAAGCTCCCCTACGTGTGTGTCTGTGTGTGGACGTATGTACACACGTGCAAGTTAGTAGCTTGAGAAGCTTCCATTTAATAAAATATTATGACTGCAAGAATGATCCATGCATTATTGTTGTTGCTTATAAGGTTAGTTATGTTAGTAGTTAAGTTGGCTACAAAAAAAATTAATTATTTAACCTTTAAAAATAACAACTCCTCCTAAATGCAAGGGATACACCAGCGGCAAGGAGTAAGAAATGGGAATAAATCAAAATTAATTAAATGGACGAACCTCGATGGAGACGAGAATCGTTTCTCCAGTCAGCAACTCAACTGTCACACAACGATGGTTGACACCTCCATTGGACGCAATGGCTTCAATATCGCTTCGCATAATGATCCGATCGCGCCATACTTAATTCTGGAATAACAATTAAAAAATGTAAATTAATTATCACACACACACACAAGAAAAAGGATCATTACCCACAATTTGTTATGTGATGTGCCTCCACAATAAATTTCAAGTACACACACACAATCGTTCTCTCCGTGTGTGTGTGTGTGCAAGACTATTCGATGAATAATTATAACGTGTGTACAATTGGCTCATCTCGTTTCTCATTATCTTTTTTAGTTAGGTAGTCGCAATTATAAATTGTGTGCTGTGATATGTACCATGCACAATGTGTGTGTCTGCGTGTGTGTGTGTGATATGACAAGTGGATTTTGACGATTGTAGTAAAGTACCTCTTAAACAAAACAGAGAAATTCATGACTCGTCTTACAATTGCAATGAATAATAAATAACGATTAACTCGCAAAGCTCCGTCTCTCTCTCTCTGTCACACACATGCATACTTCATAATGCTAGATATTGATAGACACACACACCACACACATACACCCCATCACCAATGAAATAAATTTTGTAATTCAAATCCTAGTTTGTCGTGTGGAATTTGCCGTGAAATATTTTATGGCCTCCACCACAAAAATCCTTTGACCATGTGTACACTGCTTTAGCACCAACAAATACAACAGAGAGAGGATCCAAGTTAGTGAATGAACAACAGACGAAAAGGGGGGATAGCTGTGTATTATATCATAGTTAGCTGAGTGTGTGTGTGTGGATTGTTATTGGAGGCCAAAAGCCAAAATACGAGAGTGAGTACACTACACACACACTAGTAGACTTTCTGTCTATCCCCTTCCTCCGCTCTCTTTGTGCTGACAATGGCCACATTTTTGTGTCATATAATAAATTCCAAGAGTCAATACACCATACAGTTTTCGTTCATAAAGAAGCCTAGTTGACTCGTTATGACTGAATAACTATTGTTCATTGCTGTTATTTAACTATTAATTACCCTTCATAACAGTGGGACAACAGAGCAACACACACACACACACAGAAAGAGAGAGAATGGATGCGGTACACTCATTCACTCCACACTTGATCTGAAGGCCTACTAAATTTCAAACTATTCTCTCTCTTCCATCCACATATTTACATGTTGCACATTTTTTACAAAAGTCAAACGTACAGTCAAAAGTTTTCCCTACACACACGCACACACTACACACCTTCCTACATATCTCTCTGACTCTCGCTCTACAAGATGACATGTAATATAAATGTCAGAGTCAACCTCTATACACTCCATTCCACTTTACTACAACACAGTTTAAACTTTTATATTTCTACTCCCCCTTCCACTCCATTATATTATTATGTTGATCAGAACCACAGATCAAAATAATTATTATTACGAGAGCACGCAGTTTGAAAAAAAACTGCACACGCACAATCCTCCACATACCGTTCAAGTGCACAGTACACACACACACATGGATCTCTCTCTTTTTCTATCGGCCACAATAATACATACAGTATATGAAGAGTCATTTGGATTATGCCCTATAGCAAGTACAGTTTAAGTACGTATACGAGTATTATAATGGACTCTCATCAAAACTAATCGGAGTAGAGCAACAGGCATTTTTGCAAAAGGAACGCACTTGTTCCTCCTGCTCAGGAATGTGGGATTCACAGAGAGAGAGAGAGACGTTCTGTATAGTCCATTAATATTATCAACATTGCAGAGAGAGAGAGAAAGAGGGATGGAGGGAGAGGGGCAAAAGCGTGAAACGTGAAAACAGAATGCAATACTTTAAACTTTATTATCATGAAAGTCATATATCGTGAAAAGAATGAACGATAACACAAACTCACTCTCCTCTTATCCATATCTATATTAATATGTGAAGAGCATGCGGTCCGAACTATCTACGGACACCTCCTAGTGAAAACAAACAACAAAATTCCTTTTTTTGTCAGGGAGAGGAAAAGGGCATTCTCTCTCTCAAATTATTTCCTACTCTGAACAGTCAAAATTTCTGTACTTTACCTGTGTGTCTTCCCTCAGTCTCTATCCTCATCCAGATCATCATGACTGTCGTAATCATTTCAGAAAATCACAGAAATGACCATACTTTTCGTTATTCCTCATAACACACACACGTACTTTGGATTGATATGATAGGATATGAAACGAGGAGGGCATAACCCTCATATTTATTATATTATAATAAATCAGGATGGATATGCTAAATAGGAGAGGGCAGAGAGAGAGAGAGAGGGAAAAATCATGCGAGGTTAAGTAGAAATTATTCTTGTGGATTTGTCCTCGCATTCCTACACCCGACACACACACACACACACAAGATACACAGGGATACACATAAATTTACACACAGCCCTCACTTCATCTTGTGATGCCCAATTTTATCGTCCAGCTACATCATCTACCTGTACTAAGTATTCTACTTGTAGTAAGTACACAGTTTCTCAGAACAAAATTAAGGGAAACGGCATGGAAAAGACCACAATGTATATATACCTACCTACCTTTGTAAAGAGGGACTAATAGGGAGACCTCCATACAGATCGTAACAATTAAGGCATTTAAAAAATTGTTTGAGAGAGTCAAAAAAAATAATCATAATTTTTTTTCCTCCTATATACCCCCACGACTCTCTCTGATGATGATTATGATAGGAATTTTACGATACCACAGTTCAGTTCATGATGTTGTTCAGCGACTGACATTGCAATCTGATCACGAGAAAATCTGTGTGATGGTGGTAGAGGTGGTGGTGGTGGTGTGTGTGTGTGTGGCTCGTATTTAATAATATCATATGATTGAGGCACAGCATGCGAAGGTAAACACTTTTATGATTACCCTCAACACGTCTCCTCCTCTTCCTCCTTCGTCTCTACAATATTTTATCCGATCTACAGATGTCCTGTCTACTCGACCCATGCCATGCTCCAAATTTACATTACCTTTTTCCACAACCAAAAAAATAGAGTCAATATGTCTTGGGGAATGGAATCCTGTAAATACTACATATACTCCCTTAGTATGTATGTAGAGTAGATGTGTGAAAAAATATTTATCCACACACTTTATCTCTCTCTCTTGTGACAGGATGACAATGACAAAATAAAAATACATCCTCCATATAGCAATGGTATGTAACAGTAATGCATTTACAGATTTGACCATGATTATTCAAGTGTCGTTGTATGTTATGTAGGGTGAATCACATTCTCATCCACTATTAGTATCATATTGGTCATTTTTGAAACGTAGTAAATTATATCAGAAAAACACGATGGAGAGAGAGAGACAGACTTCTGGATTGTAAATGCGTGTGAATTCAGCAAAAATTTGTCAGTCAAGTTCTTTGTTGTGTTTACATTTAAAAATTCCAGTTTTTTTGTCTCCTCTGTCTAGTGAGCTTAAAGGTTATCTCTGAAATTGTCCATATTTCTCTCCATATTTCTAATTTTGTATAACATACATGCAGTCCACAAATCACATCACATTACTATTTGTCGTCTGCAACTTTCTGTAAATACCTCCAAATCAAAAACAAATCTGATGAATCAAAAACATGAGTCATCAATGTAAATACTTTGTTTTTTGTCAGTAAATATTTGATTGCATTGGAAAGAATTGCAAAAAACAACAAATGAAATACACACACGCTTCTGATAAGGAAGATGTTGTACTGTTAATACAAATGTTTCAAAAAATCGCGAAATTTCTATTTGTAGTAAGTAAATTTGGATATTGATTCTTTTGGTGACTTGACTTGTAAGTTCAAATATGGTGTAGTGTGTGTAGGTTCAAGAGGATATGTAACTATAAAAAATGTATGTGCAAAACTCCATGATAAGGGGATAACAAGATAAATGGGGAGGAAGAATACAATTTACTCATAAAAATAAGAGGAGAGAGAGAAGTGAGGAACATTCCAATTCCACCCGGTTGTTTGTTGTGCAAAATTAACCATGCTAAAAAAGATAAGCGGAATGTCGTTGACATTATTCCTCTTCACATATTTTTTTCAGCACAACAAGACAATCTGAGGCCGTTCACGTTGAACAGAAAATGTGTGTTCTATTTTCCTCCAAATTTGAAGTATTGTGTGGAAAAGTAAGGAGACAAAAATTTAACGCAATCACAATCAAAACGTCAAACAATGAGTTTTCATAATAGATATAATGTCATTCTGTGTTATACGTTACGTAACGAGCATTGTTGTCTTCCTCATGCTGTAATACACAGAGTAGTATGTGTGAAATACAATTATCCTCACACTTCTTCCTTAAAAGTTTGACAGAAATTTTCGACGGAGGATAATACTAGATTCAACAAAACTGTTGAATGCAATCTCAATACGAAATTGTCATTCTCTCATTGTTTTGAAAAAACATTGGGCGAAGAATATCAAACAGAAAGATGTCTAGCCTTCTTAACAGTTTATTTTCAAAACCAAAATGTGTACCATTTTTTCGGAAGAAACTCAAAAAAACTCACCGTCATCGAATCCCAATTTAACCCCAGTCATTCAGCTGTCGCACTTGAATGTGTGCTAGCCAAATGAAAAATGACATTTGTCACAAATAAACAATAACTAAAACTGGGTAACTGTATGACAGTAGCCATTTTCTTTTTTCAAAAAATAATTAATTAAAACAGTCTATTTAACAGTTCCTCGTAAACAGATTAAAGATGAAGAGAGAGTTTATTTTTAAAAAAAATTCATGTACTTTCATCCATTTCCGTTCAAAGTTTTCACTTTTATCTGTGTATGTTTTTTTGTACTGATTCACTGTTTAAATTCTTAAAATCAAACGACAATAATTAGGCACAACATGTTTCTTCCCCGGAAAATAAAATCGAAGGCACATATAACTCAACAATAACAAATAATAATTATACTATATTATGGAGAACACACACTATTCAAAAAATAGGTACATTCGTTGAGCCAATAACAACAACAACGACAACAACCTGTTGCTCAATCTGTAGAACTTTTTGTAAGAGCGGAAAATTTGGACGGAAATCCCTTTTAACTTTTTTTAATGACGATTCTTCTTTTGGGTGACACACCAAAAAAGGATTTAACTTATCGTCTCTCTGTGAAACAGTTATATTCAACTAATCACTATTAACTTGGATGGAGTTGTAAAAAATATTTTCCTTCGTCTCCGTACCTTCACCGACAAGACTCGACTCTCTTAGAGAGAGACCGTAAAAAACCGTAGCCAAAGTTGAAACTAATATAAACTTGACGATCGGATGTGACACGTCTCTTTCCCTCACATTTACATGTGTGTGTCGTGTTTTGCGATGACGAAGGCACACTTTCTGTTCACACCTTGACAAATATACGTATACTTGTACATATAGGTGGTGTGGAGCTATTCAAACACAAGTAAAAATATCAGAGGATAAGATTTGACGGTTATGGTTTCCTTCTACGGCTTTTTCGTCAAAAGAGCCGAATTTGCAATGAGCAGTGGATGTGTGTGTTAGAGAAGAGGAGGTGAACACACCACACATGTATTTAACATAAACCACGATGATGAGAAACCGTTCCCGGCTTGTCAGTCTCCTTATTGAAATTTGGATTCCAAAGTTACAACTTGGACCAATCCAAACAGACGTGAGGAGGAGGTGGCGAAAGAAAACATCAAAGTAGTATCCGGATCCAATCCATCAAAGGCAATTAAGCGATGGTGTTCAATACGTGTATGTGTTGCTGATTGAAATTCAAAACTTTCACATTACAGAATTGTAATCACACTCACTCAATATAATATTTCTTGTTGTATTTCCTCCTCTCTTTACTGCTCCTGCTGCACTAGAACAAATAACTAATTTCTTTTTTGCACGAGAAGAAGAAAGAGGAAGAAAATATTTTGGAGACTCTCCTCCACAAAAAAGTTAAACGACCAATTAAATATATACTTTTACAAGGATTATTTATCCTTCTCCTCTCTCCACTTCCACTGACAATTTTCAATTGTTATTAAGTAGTCTGTTTATGTTTTTGATGGATGCGTGTCTTTCAATTTTCATTTAATCTTGTTCTGATTGAATTCCACACAGTGTTTTTTGTCGAGAGAGAGAGAGCCGACAGTCATTGCATCTCTTAATCTGTAATCAGAAAACAACCAAATGACAAAAAAGAAGCCTTTTAACTTTTTCCATCACCATCAAAAACAAGATGATATAAAATGACAGAGAGATAATAATTTAATATGATCAAGTGGAAAGAAAATAATTATTTCACAAAGATTACTTATTTGGCTATCCATTTCAAAAAAAAGTGAGTGAATGCAATACAATGTCCTTCCTTCAGTTCTTTCCACTGAAATAATGTGATTACTGACTACAATTACACCACACTCGACTTTTAATACAAGTTATGATTCATTGTGATAGTCAAAGGAAGGGAGAGGCTAACAGAGAGATTAAAACGATCCAAAATCATAATGTATGGTTGGTTTTAAAAAAAACTGGCTCAACTCTTTTGTCATGGACATGTACAGCACAATCTGTAGACTGTCATTGGAGTAGAGGTAGAAGTAAATAATCCACGAGAAGAAGAGAGGAAGGAAAAAATGTGATTGTCAATGCCAAAAACCAATATACAATGTACTATTTGAATGCAAATACCGACAATACAAAAAAAACGTAGTACTCGTCTCTCAGATAATTTAAAGGATGGAATTGTAATCTGTCATCCACATAAAATGTTCTAATAAGGATGAAACTGAGGAGATGACGATGGAAGAGAGAGAATTTACGAAGATACTGATACGAGTGTGCATACACACACTTTTTTGGTTATCCCAAATAGTTTCACTTTGGTAACCTCATTTGAGTAGTGAGTTGACCACTGAGGAATGCAGACCTTGCTGTTCAGCGATTCAGCCAGTGGCTACAACACACACACTGAACGCTTGTCCTACACATTCTCTCTATTGCTGTTTCTATTACCTCTTATTAGTAGTCCTTATCGTTAGTTCTTATTCCTTGTTAGTTTCTTACATTATTATTACTATATCATGCATACATCCGAACGTATAGAGTGGCTGTTCAAAAAATCAGAAGCCTCTCTAGTTCCTTCTTCTCCTCGTAGTTCGTACCCACAAAGACAATATAGAAGAGGAGAGGAGAATACAATGGGAAAAAGACGACGAAGACGAGGACTGGATGTACTTGTATACATGTTTGTTGTTACCTCTGCATATTTTTCATCAATATTATTATCATGATGGAAGAGCACATGTACAAATTATATTGTGCCTAACCTCTCTCTCTCTCTGTGTACTACTGTGCGTGTGCATACATGTATAATATCATCATTTGTATGATATGATGTTCACATATTACAATTCGAGAACATAACAGGGTCAACCCAATACTCAAGAAGATATTGGGCAGATCAACTCATGAACCAACGAACCTAACCATCATCTCCATCATCCTCACCACCAGACAGAATACAAATACATTTAAATTACACATTAATTCAATTTACAACCACCAAAGAAATACACACACACACACAGAGAATTCCTCATTGCAGCATCACAACAACAAGAATGGGGGATTTCACTCGGTTAAAATACAATAACAATTTTAATTTTAAAAAATCACTTCATTCTCCAGCCAACCATTTGCGCGCTGTTGGGATTAAAATAGGAGAGCAAATTATTCCGGACATGAAACGTCAAGGAATTATGATGGCAAAATCTGACATGTCACACGTTACTGTCATCAGGGCAGAGGAAACTGACCCAGGAAATACACATATTTTTCTAATACTATTTCCAAAATAAATTCAAAATTAAAATTACCTGGAGACTGTGTCAACAAAATTCCATATCCCCTCTATATTATATCCACTGTTTTTTCTCTCCACACTTTCTGTGTTTACATTTTGAGAAAAGAGGGACACAAATTGAAAGAAAAAAACCACCCACTGCTGTGCACACTCTTAATTTTTTAAAAAACTGCTCACACTTTTCCAAACTATTGGAATTTTAAACTGACGTCGAACAACACTGAGGAATACAGAGGTTTCCACACAAAAATAATGAATTTTGTATCGAGGATGTGTATACTGTGTGTGTACAGTGCGGCCGGTGTACGTGGATGTGAATGTGTACTGTGTGTGTGTGAGTGTGTGTACTGTGTGTGTTTGTGAGGGATTGAAAAATAAAATATTTTTGTTACTGGAAAATCACGCAACGGAGGCGAGATGTGGAGCCATGAGCGTTCATTCGTTTACTACTGTCGAAGGGATTTATGATGGTGCATAGAGAAATAGTTGTTGTATGTACACACACACATTAGCTTTACGTGTGTGTGTTTCCCTTGTGCTTGGCGTTCGTCTCTCTCTCTCTTACATTACACATACCATGTAGTTTAAATCCAAAGCCAAAAGGTTCAGTTTGAAAAAGCAGAAAGAGGAGAGGAGAGAAGAGGCAGCAGGAGCAGCACAACAGAAGAGGAGAAGAGAAGAAGGAGGAGGAGAGGTAGGCAGGCAGGTGTGTAGACTATGTTCAAGAATCCTTATACTAATATATTTTAAAGGTGAATTCTCAATGTTATACACTGTGTATCCCTCACACAACACACAACAATATACGATGGATGTAGAAAAAGCCCAAGGAGAAATGATACTCAAGAATGGCTGGCTGCATTGCGATGCGATGCGAATCAAGTGAAAGATACCTCTACACACACACACAGCATATAACAATCCTGTCTCTCTCTCTGCTTCTACTACACACACACTGTAATATAAAAAGTCAAGAAATTACACAGAAAAATTCTGGACGTGCATACAGGAGGGATAGAAGTTGTGGAGTATACAGACTTACCTTCATGAGCTTCACAGTGTACTTACACCATTATAATATACATATTATTGTATTCAAGTGTGTGTTCTGTAGTGGCTCAGATACTCTTTGGAATCAAGTCTATCTCTCTCTCTGTCTCTATGAAGAGAGAGAGCCCACGCTCAGGAATTCGCCCCCATCTTCAATTGCATTCGCTTCTACACACACACAATCCAACAGTCAGGCTATACGGTAAAGCTAAAGATATTTTTTACTACACACTCACACACACAACATACGCGCTTCAGCATATTATTATTATAAGGAAGAAACCATGGTCATGCTATGCTGTGGCATGGACAAGTTCGAAGAGAACCCAACATGAAAAATATAAACATAAGGCAAATGAAGACCCTTTGGTTTTTACTATGTAGTCTCCCTCTCAGTCGAAACCATTCCATGAACAGATTCATACAGCAGGGCATTTTAGAGGGAAAGATGAGGAGAAGGACTGGAGGCACTCTCTCTCTCTCTCTGTCTGTATACACTTTCATGTACTCATCCTGCTTGTTTGGAAAGGGACGAGTGTGTGTGTGTGTAGTGAGGTATGTACAAAATACAAACCAAAAATTGAAGAGACCCCTATCTCATTGTCGTACATACCGCATACCTTCCCTTCACACACACAAAATACAAAATCACAGAGAGAGACTAGGCTGAACTGACTAAACTACAGACAAGAGCAAACTGTTCTCTCTCTCTCTCTCTCTGTGTACCTCCACACATAGGTATGTAAGCATTATAATGACTGTCTATCCACTACACACACGATATATGTAGTAAATATACAAATTACTGCCCAGTGTTTTCAGAGAGAGTGAGTGTGTGTGTGGATGCGTACGAAAGCAGTTGGGTTGGGGTACCCCTTAAAGGAAGAGAAGAGAGTAAAATTTACTCAGTAAATGAAGGTCCGTAGGGACATTACACCCATAGGTCAGCATAGCTCGTTTCGTCTTGTTGGTGTGTGTGTGTACGTGTGTGTGTTGATCTCTTGCATATTTCAGAGTTATATAGAAAAATAAATAAATATAAACAGACTAGAGTCTCTCTCAACGACATAGTCCAATAGTCTTCAAGCCAGGAACGTCCTTTTCCAACATTTTCTGTGTGTCTAGGATTTACCCATTTGGACAATGAGAGAGAGAGAGACTGAGCGCATCAGAGAAACCATAATGATGAACAAACTTTTCTTCCCTTCAGGCCTCAAAAATCTAAATAATTCTCTTGGTTCAGGTCTCAACACCCTTCATCTACACCCAACCCGCATCCATCACATTTTTCCCGGGCATGTCTCTCCTCTCAGTCCTCCCTTCCCTCCCTTCCCCACTCTGTGGAGAGAAGGACCCTTTTCTAATTTGTTCTTACCTCTCTCCCTCTCCCTGAACGTTCCACAAACTTCTTCTTGGACTTGTCTAGTCCCTTCCTCCCTCATCTTCCTTTTTCCTCCTTCCTTCCTCTTCTCCTTTTGATTCTATTACTCTTCTCTACCAGTCATTCCACACACACTTTTTGACTCCCTTCTTTTTCTCTCTCTCTCTCTTCTGTCTGTGTGGAGGGGAGGGGGACTTAAGAAAATTTCTTTTGCCTGGTTCATTCATTCGACAAATGGATGAATAGATGAAATACATACCAGCTGTCTAAATTATCCTTCTCTCATCAATTTCTCAAGACATTTGCTTCCCTCCCTCCCCTTCCACTCCACCCCTCCACACACACACACATCAAATCACATAGGCTGTGTGGCTGTGTGTGTGTGTGTCTGTCCAAATGCCATAATAATATACAGAAAAAAGACACCTTATGTACATTAATCAAGTCAGGGAATCAAAAAAACTCATTTAAAATTTTAAATGGAAATTTTCCCTGTGTGTGTGTGTCTTTACAAAACAAACGAGAGCACGTTTTGTTTGTTATTTCCTCACTTTTTTCTCCGTCGCAGGATTCCACAGCAAAAAGTGTAATGTACATGGATGAAAGTGTGTGTGTGTCATTCAAAACATTTTAAAATGTTTTTTTTTCCTCTCCTTTCTTTTTCAATTTAGAAAATTCATTGTAATTTTGTATTAAAATTCAGCAAATACAATCAGGTGGGCAAAAAATGGTCAAATATCTCCCATACTAGACTCCGCACACACACGCAGACAGTAGAGAGGCACACTCTGCTGTGAGTGTGAGTGTGCCTCAGCTTGTCATCTATCATAATAATATATAGTTTTGGGTGCAAAAAATTATGTGTGTGGTATTTATTTTTTTCCTTTTTTCTTCTCCTTACGCGCCTCATACATTTTACATACTTTCGAACAATAGAATTATTAGCTGGTCGGACAGACACGGATACAGAGAAAGAGAGATAGAACTTGACTCTCATTACGTTATTGACTATGTTAATTTAAATTTTATTACTCTATTTGTACATGGAGGACTAAGGAGTAGTATAAACACATAGTCATCATTCAAATTTTAATATTCTGCTCAAATGGTAATGTCAAAGAGAACGAAGAAGGGAGAGAGGAAGGGAAATTGTTGAGACTAAATCTTGATGTCTTCTTAAACTGATGTTCATTTAAACTATTTAAGCTTACTGTAAAAATACTCGACTCTGTGGGCCCATCCAAATTGTGGATGCATAAGGAACAAACCTTTACCTCTTCCATTCTGAGAATGGATGAATTACGACTTTTGAGGAGGAGGAAGAAGAGGAGGAGGAGGAAAATGAAGAGAAGAGTATCACCAATTGATAGTAAATTGTTCTTCTGATTGTAATAACCCATAAAAATACACACAAGGCATTTCATTCACCACTTTTTCCCTTCTCTTCCTCCTTCCATTCCTCCGTGTATCTGTCTTGCTCAACACATTAAGGCGAACATTCCTCATTAAAAAATCCTTTATTAGTATTGACAATTATGAGTCTATCCTTTTTTTGAGAAAAGGGAAGGAATTCTTACGATGGAATGTGGATGTGGAGACCAAGAAAGAGGAGGAGGAGGAGAGAGAAGTAGTAAATGTGGCATATTTCAGTTAAGACCCATAATAAAGTTGTAAAATATGATAGTTTTCAGTAGGGACCTTCAACAGATAAAGAGAGATACCCTGTGACATGAAATACTCTTAAATGCTTTGTATAAGTATCTCTGTACATTTTTTCCTGTTAGAAAAAAACACCCTGCATTTACCTCTTCTATTATTTTGTAGTCTCCTCCTCCTCCTCGTCCTGGAGAAGGAAATTCTGAACGGTCAATTCAATCAAGTGGAATTAAAAACGTCATCATCCAACATCCAAGTACTGTCAATAATCAAAATGATGTTCTTCCCTCTTCTTCCTTCACACACACAACGCACACACACAAATCGTAGTCAGATCAACCATTTCAAAAAGTCCACATGGACAGTTTCAACTATTTCACATCTCTCTCTCTCTCTCCGTGTGTGTGTGTGCGTGTGTACACTGTGTCTTCCATAGTACCTTGATGAAGGTTACAATCAGAAAAAGTGTACACAAGATCAAGTTAGAGAGACAGAGAGAGAGAAGAAGAAGGAAAAAAACACACACAACAAATGCTACAATTTGAATTTTTTGATCACAAAAAATGGAAGAAGACCTCTAAGCTATTCTTTCTGATGATATGATGAAGAATCCTCAGTTAACAAAGCCTTGATATTCTTCTCCTCCTTCTTTACATACTTGCCGTGTATATCTATGTATTTCATACGCATAAACACACACAATGCAACAGGAGAGAGAGAGAGAGAGGACTACACATGCACACGCAAAGCTGAAGAAGGACTCAAGCTACAAGTTTGAAGCCTTGATGTGTGTGTGTGTGTATAAATAATAGATTTTTAGATTAATTTACTACATTACATGACCATTAGACTGGAATGGCATCACTGAGGACCATTTCTATTTAAGAAATATCCAAAAGATACAATCAATTTTTTATTCCTCCTCCTCACCTACATATTTACGTTGACTTGTTACGCACGTATATATGTATATTTGCACTGTGTGTGTGCCTGTAGAATGTTCACATATTTTTATATAATAAGGAGGCTGAGGATAGGAGAAAGAGAATAGGAGGTTGTAAGACTGTATCAATAGATGAGGATGCGGATTGGATTTCTTTTCAGCCTTTAGTACAATAAGAATAGCCCTCTCTCTCTCTCCTCTTCTTTCTCTCTCAAGGAATCTCACTATCTATGAAACAACGTACGTCCATTACTAACGGACACTCTCTCACTCTGATCTTCTCTCTTTCCCTCTCTCTCTCTCGGTACGTTGTACACTTTTTTTGACTTTATAACACACACACAAGACCACAACCATCAAATTCACACTATTCACATCTCCTTAGCATCATGGAATTTATCATTTAGAAGCAGAAGACTCACAAAAATATTTCAACGGCAAGGCACATTTACTACACACACACACAGGGAGAGAAAGAGAGAGAGGGAATGAGCCAAGGGACATCCCAAACATTGCATGTATAAATTTCACGTTTTTTCTTCTCAAAAAATAAAATTATAGACCATAAGAGAGTATGTACATGTGTGTGTCTGGTTGACTGAGTATTATACGTAATAAGACTTAAAGTAGACAAAGTGGCCGTTATCCATCCGTCCGACCAGAGAGAACCGGTCAGATTGCATTGAAAAATGGGGATTGACCATTTAAGAATTTACAAAATAAAATTTATAACATTGATATTGAATTTAAATTATTAAAGCTCTCCTCCTCCTCCTCCTCCCATCTTCTTTCTATACCTTCCCTCTCTCTCCGGACTACATACTAATTTGGATGGACTGCTTGTAGGGTTATGTAACTCCAATGAAGATGAAGACTTGCTTTGTTCCTACTTTCCACTTTTCGACTGTCTTGTATGATTCCACACACACAGACACACACAGGAATACTCTCTCGTGTATGAACCGACTGGAATATTACATACATGATGCAGTAGAGGGGTTTACAGAGATGAATCGGGTAAAAAAGTGAGTTTTAATATAGAAGGACAGTTGAGAGAGAGAGACAGGGAGAGGGAGTAAAGTTTTGCCCCTACTGTATAAAAATGTTATTTTTTATTCCGTGTGTGTGCAGTCACAGTCTACTTGGTCAGTTGCCAATGCGAGTGGCAGGAGTAGGCCAGGACTAAAAAGAAGGAGAAAGAGGACGACGGGTAGATCCAGCGAATGAAATGGATGGAGATGATGATGAGAGAGAGAGGGAGAGTGGGGTGGAATTGTGGAATGCTTAATGATTGTTTCGGGGAAGATCTCACATCTTCCATTCCTTGATCCACCCAACGTCGTCTCCTTCAGCCTTTCCTCTTAGTCTCTAGGTACTTATGGGACGACTTTAGGACCAACACACATTACACACTTGCCTCTTACTCTCTCTTACACACACACACAGCATAGCTTGGCTAGTCTTGAGGCCTCTCCATCTGTGTCCGTGTAGAACTGTCGGAATCAACTCTTTCCTTCCACTTGATTCCTCCGCATCCACACACAACACACAATGTGTGTACAGTGTGTGTGTGGAGTGAGTCTCTCCTTCAGAGTTATATAATCATCTGGAGAGAGAGAGAGAAGGAAAGAAAATGTGTTTTAAAATGTAGGCTTGTTACTCAGACAATCCACAAATCGAAAAAATCCTCCCATTCTCTCACCCCTCCGTCCTCACTCGAGATCTCCAGTCCAGGAAGAATAAATCACGAACGAACGGAAAGTAAAATACATTTTCATGACATGACTATTCCAGGACTAAAAATATTTTTATTTTCCATTCTTGTGTACAAATGTTAAATTCGGATTTTTAAAAAAATATTATGTAAGGACGGATGGCTTGGATTCGAATAAGGTGTGTGTACAATGGTGGGATGATGAGAGAGTAAAATAAACTAATTAAAAAGACTGTGTAGTAATACACAGACACACACACACGGAGTGGAAGGTTCGATGTGATGTGATGGTGCTACATAAATCCTGACTATCAATGAGGAGGACGAGGATGAGAGCAAATCTTGTCGAAAAATTCCTTAGGACTCAGGATAAACGCTTAAATTACAAAGACGATGCCACGCTATGCAATGCAATTCAATGCAATGTTGGATGTAGGATAGGAGAGATGGATAGAAGAGGAGAAAAAAAGCAGAAGAGGAAAAAAACTTGTGAGCTTCTTCTTCTTTTCAACTTGATCTGCTTGCTCCACGTTGTCTCTCTCTCTCTCTGCAACATGGAAGACGGAGAAGGGAGGAAAAAAACTTGTAAATAAACACGATCATTATCATTAAGCAGGCAAAGGTAGTCTCTCTCTCGTGTACATGTACACATTCCAGATAAAAATGAAAATCCAAATATCTGTCAATTGCAGATCTGTGATGTGGAAAGTCCAGAGGTTTGATGGGATGGGATGTGATGGGTAAGGATGTGTGTGTACACTGCAAAATGTTCATCACTTCTCCCTTCTTTATCCGAGTGTATGTGTGTGTTGTACACTCGACTCTTGTGTATTCCTAATATGTTCTTAATTTGAATTGATCATATAAAGTTTTTATGCCCATATTCAATATCCTCCCTTACTAGTTTACAACTCACCACCACTGGCATTTGAGTACATCAGAGCAGTTTAGACTCCTTTTTGAAGAGAGAGAGAGAGAATTTTTTTCCCTTAAGAGGAAAACTAAAAGTTGAATCAATAAGACCAAATTAATATACACACGGCATGGAAAATTATACAGTCACATTTGTGGTATGCCGATAGCAGATGCCACAAACAGTAAAAAATTTTTAGCAAGGAGAGAGAGATAGAGAGATGACGAAACACCATGAATAACAACAACACACCACACCACCATCACCAGTTCAAGTTCACATACCTACTTACAGACAACACACACACACACAAATACACAAAGATGAAAAGAAGGAGACGCGACGAAGAGTAGAAGAATGTTGTTGTAATAAATTTTTCTCCATGTTTTTCCTTTATGGAAAATTCGAATGGATAATCATCATCCTTTGAGAGTCTAAAGAGTCGAGAGGAGAAGGAGAAGTTTGCAAAAAAAATATTGTATTTTCGTCAAATCATAAAGAGTAAAATGCCAAAAAATTCCAATCCCACCACCACCTGCCCTCCTTCAACCTTCATCTCTATCTCTCTCTCGTTGTGTGTGTGTGTGTCTTGAAAGAAGAATTCTTACTTGGTCTCTCTCCCTCATTTACACTGTTGTACTTTGTATGTACACACACTCAGTGTTGGGACTCGTACAAAGAATTCTTTTTTCATTATCCATTCTAGAAAGACTTTATGGGCTGTAGCTAATATTCTCGAAAGGAAGCGAAGCTGGAGAGAGAGAGAGAGAGAAGAACATTCGTCATTACATAATTATTGTAAATACACTTCAAAATGTGTTTGCGCGATTAGCCAAATGAAATGTATGAAATATTTGTTCAATGATGACATTCCTATTAGACTTGAGGGTGAGTGGATGTGTGTGTGTTTATCCATGTACTATATGGTTGAAGAGTACAATACGTACTTGTATGCATGTGTGTGCGTGTGTGTGATGGTGTACAAAAGGGAATATTGAGAATAAATTTTTTGGGAAAAGCAGAGCCATGAATGTCTTCTCTCCCTCTCTTTTTTGAGAGAGGAGAGTAAAGAGTAAAGGGCAAGATGAAAGATTTTTAAGTCAGATTCAAAAATTACTGAGTGTGTGGACTATGTGTGTGTATGTGTGTGTGAGGGGTAAGTGTACAATGATGGAGCTATTATATAGGAGATTAAGAACCTTTGGGTAGTCCTCTCCCTAGTTTTTTGTATGTAGATAAATGTAAATGTAGTGTCAAGATTTAAGGCTGTAGTGAAGAGTGGGTAATACTACTAATAAGACTCTTTTTACAAGAGAGAGAGATACACTTGAGAATTTAAGGAGGAATTGTTGTGTGTAGAATGAAAAAACCAAGGAACCTGATTTTCATACTGGCGATGCAGAAACACATCAACTAGGATCAGTGGTATCTCTGCTGAGAAGAAGAAGAAGGACTTGAATAAATCATTCCAAGTTAACTTAAACATGATCATAGGCCATTACTTTATGTATGTGCTCACTCTTGTCCTCTCTTGGGACTATAAGGACCCCCTATACTCCACTCTCTATAAAAGACAATACTGTGATACAACATCAACATCATCCATATGTTTTCTGAAGGACCAGACAGAAAGAGAGAACAAGAAATGAAAAACCCTCGCCTCTCTTAACTCGTAGTAAAGTCGAACATGTCATAATAATAAATTTTGAGTGAGTGTGTGTGTATGATAATAATAAAAAATTATAAGAGATCCCCTCTCTGTAAAAAATGTAAATATGAATATATTTTACTATTGTCGTCCATGTAGTACGAGTGAGTGTGTAGTGTGTACGGACATAACAATGGGTAAAATGCTGTTAAAATTACATTGACAAGCTTGATGGACGTTCCTCCACCTCATCCCTTCAAGATTTTCGTGTTTTGCACTGAAAATTCCAAGTCAACAAGCTAGTGAAATAGCAGGCTAGTATTTAAGCAGTGACTTTTTTAATTGTGGCAAAGCAGATGAGAATTGTGATGGGTGGCCCATCTTTGGCCGGATTGACAATCCACTGGGCAACGGCGCACTTTCGTTTCAAATGCTACTACGAACTACGTCATATCAAAGATATCAAAGTATGAGATTGGTGATCTCAAAAACTATTGTTGTCTTCTCCACGATTGTCACATTTTCTACCCGATTTTCTAGTATGGCCTGGAGGTCACACGGGAGTACTAATGGGGAACTTGTCCGGAATCTCAAAAGTAAGTTATTTTTACTTGTCATTTTGTGTGGGATTCTGTATAATTCTAATTCTTATTTCTCCCTTCCTCCAGAACATGGTATAATAAACAACCAAAGAGTTGAAAATGCCATGTTAGCCACGGACAGGGGATTCTATTGTTCACATGCTCCATACATGGACAGTCCGCAACAGGTTTGACTGAAGAACATTTCTAATTATCTAGTATCATCAGAATATTTTTCGTTTGGTTCAAATAAGAATTTTTTTCTATTTTTAGTTTTATTGAAAAATTATTAATATGTTTTTAGATTGGTTATGGAGTGACAATTTCAGGTAAATGGGATTCGATAAACTTTAATGGGGTAAAATATTTCTGCCTTTCGTTTAAAAATTTAGTAATTGAACTAATTGACAAAATATTTATTCTAGCTCCCCACATGCATGCGTATGCACTTGAAATTCTATCAAATCATCTGAAAGAAGGAGATAGGGCTTTGGATGTGGGGTCAGGCTCGGGTTATCTTACTGCCTGCATGAGTCGCCTGGTAAATTTGTTAACATATAACGTATTTGATTATGTTCACTCTTTGAAAAATTACATGTTTCTTTTTTAAATATAGATTGGTTCGACGGGGATTGCTATTGGGATTGATCACATACCTGAGTTAGTAGCAAATTCGGTCAAAAATGTTAACAAGGATGATCCAAAATTATTAGAGAATGGAAGACTAATATTAATAGCTGGCGATGGCCGAAAAGGTTATAGCGAGGGTGGACCATACGATGCCATACATGTTGGAGCCGCTGCAGCTACAGTACCACAAGCTGTAAGATTTTCTTTTTGATATTGTCCAAAATTTGTCATTCGTCATAGTTTGAAATTAATTTTAGAAATGTATTTTCTTGACAGTTAATTGATCAACTTAAGCCTGGAGGTCGATTGGTCGTTCCTGTGGGTCCTGAAGGTGGGAATCAGGAATTACAGCAGGTAGAACATATTTGAGTAGTATAAAATATTCTCTGCATTCGAAAAATAAATTCATGAATCCTTCTTTTATTTTTTAGATTGACAAGAACCTGGATGGAACAATTTCCAGGACTTCAAAAATGTCTGTAATGTATGTCCCCTTAACAGACAAAGAACGTCAGTATCAAAGGTGTGCAGTCATGTGAAATTTTATCACCTTCTTAAGTACAATTTATTTTTTAAAAAAATTTATTCAGTGTCAGAGGGAAATTTTTTCCCATGTAGACATTACTTTGACATGTCGGTCATTTCTTTTCTTTTGACTAAATGTACTCGCAGATATATTCGAAGACTTTTCAAATCTCTTTCCATTCGAGACAAGTCAGCTCAATAGTTACTCTGCCCTTCACATTGATAACTATTCATAATTGATTAATTCCAGTGCTCGAACAAAAAGACTTTTTGGTTTGTTCAGAGAATTGTGGACCCGAAAGCGAGTTTGACTTTGTTCACACTGGTTAATTTTCTTAAAATTGTTATCACTTCAGTTGTACAGTTTTCATGTCATAGGTAACGACAATTTGCTGGCAACTGAACTCGTTAAAGATGCTGACTTGTGGCGACAAAACACGTACTTATTTTTTTCACCTGCCTATAATTTTTTTTTACTCAATTTTTGCATTTAGTATAATATATTAATTAACTGTAATGTGATTATTAGTAGCCTTCACAAAATTTATAAATCTATATTTGAAGGAACAGTACTTACATATTTTTGTTTTTATTTTTACACCCTTTTTTAGTTACCATTACCGTATTCTTGACCTGTGACTTCTTCCAACGACCACCTGCAACTCGAATGAAAGATTTGTTCACGACGTGAAGACCAGTCGTGCTCGCATGAATTTCAACATGAGAAATTTAGCTGGGATTACTGTTAGAGCTTGGATTATTTAAAGATTTTTTAGAAATAATATCGTATACGTACTACTACATATTTACAAAGTTAAATAATACTCCAGGACTGAATATTTAAAGAGAGAGAGAATTTCTGCGCTACTGCATTTTTTCAATTTATAATGTTAACGTGAGTACTATTTGATAGCAATTTTATCACATTTTGACAAATATTATGAGTACATACTTACAAAAGAAAATACAGTAGATAGACACTAGCTAGTGGTATATATGAACCTATACAAATATGAAAAGGCCAAGCTGAAAATCTTTTTTATGTATCATCCCAAAATTCATGCTGAAAAGTAGAGAAAGAAAACTGTTCAAAAACAATATTAATAATTATTGTTGATTTCTCATGTCCTTGTAAAGCAAGATCAAAATAATATATTAACGTAACCTTACTACGTATATCCCAGTGAAAATGAAAGTCGCATGTTTTTTTTTGATTTTTGATAACATTATTTTGTAATTGTCAAGTTTATAAAATTCAACATACATTGGTACACATAATTGGATGAATATTTTAATATTTTAATTTCACTTGAAAGTAAGTGTGTGTGTATTATGAAAACGAGAAAATGTTAACGATTCTATTTGATGATAAAAAAACGCACTGCTTTCGCTTGATAATTGCAATAAAATTGAAGTGACTTGTTGAAAAAGATTTTTGATTTTGTTTGCCATTTTTATTTCCCAGTTGTGTGTGTGAAGTGAAATGAGTTATGGATGTTAAAATTATTTTTTTATGCAAAAATTCATCTTTATTACATAAACGTTTTTTTCATCAGTACCTTTTTGGCTCACCTATATTTACAAAAATGATTTTTTAGAATTTCTCAACTATTACATATTTGTTCGCATAGTTTTTTATGCACACCTGGCAATTCTTTAATTTACCTATTAACAATATGCAATAGTAAACTTTAATAACCACTCGGACTACTGTCTTGACACATCTATTACTACATGTACTCCTGCTGGAACGGTTTCCTCCCTCCTTTTCTATCCAGATTGCATTTCGCCATTCAATAATTTCTTGCGTAAAATTGCAATTAATATTCTAATTATATTTTTGAGAGTGACAATAAGATGGTTTCTGCTGTGTTTAAACTATCAAGATTAAATGACAATCATATTTTCGTGTTGTACAATTAACTGAGAATGTAGTCTTATATGTTTTCAATAATTTGTATCCTCTATACCTAAAAGTATAGAACATGTTTACAAAATTATAGCCTACATACATAGCCTAAATGTAATCGTAAGAAAGCCAAAAAGTTCTGTACCTAATCATAAGTAATTAAATTAATCTCTTTAATGTAAGAACATTTGTAATCATAATGAAAATAGTTGCTTTAAAAAAAGTCACTGGCACAATACGATAGAGAAAGCAATACAGTTTAGAGGAAATGACTTGGCATACAAACATCCATGGTTGTGTACACAGTACTATTTCTACCATATCTAATATGTATTTAAGTAGAGGAGTAAATTATCGGAAATCTGACACATAAATTTAAAGGTGAGGGCCTAAAGGTACATTCCATCCACAAGAAAATCAGGATCAAGTCTATTTTTCCCACGTCGTCTCGTTCCAATCCTCCTTAGCCCTGCAAGAACCGATTTTAATTTGTCACTTCAATTTAACAACCCATTCTTATAATATGTAGTAAGGAGAAACTTTAAGTTTTCAAACTTACGACAGCCAACAATTAACACCATTACGCAACTCATGGCCAAACCTAAAACGAAGGCAATTATCGCTCCCGGGCCGGCCGAGTGTTCTGTTTCATCTGTGGATTGTACAACAAATTATTTAGTAAATGTGTTTAATATCAAAACAGAATAATGTTCGACTCACTTTCAGGTTCGGAGGCAAAACGCTGAATTTGAGAAGACAATTTTCTGAAACGTTGCGGTAGTTCCAGTTTGGAAATTTCATTGAAGGATACACTCGCAGTTGCTGGAGAAAAAAATTCTTGAGCTGCTAAGCCACTGAATGACACATTTGTCTTTCCTCCCTGAACTTTATTTGTTGTCGTCGTGGGGAAATTGAGAGGAGATCCCTGCTGAGGTTGTTGGAATTGAGTCCCTGATTGTTGTTGCTGCTGTTGTTGTTGTGGATTGACATAGGGTGACATTGCCCCATTTTCTTGGGCATTATTATTTAGAGGAAGAAGACGGGGGGACCCATTTACTGTATTAAAGGCGGCTGAATTTTGGTTGTTGTTGTTGCTCAGGCCAATATTAAAATTATTATTATTTCCTGGACTATTATTCATATTCACGTTTGAAGAAGCGTAATAAGGGGATTGTTGTTGTTGGAGCAGCTGTTGTTGTTGTTGCTGCTGCTGTTGTTGTATAGACTGTAGTTGAAGATTATTTAAATTGTTGCCATTATTGGGATATGGCACGTACTGTGACTGTTGTTGTTGTTGACTGACTTGTGGGTAAGGATAGGATGGTCCACTCCCGTAATTATTGTTGCTGTTCCCATTGTTGCTTCCTCCTCCTATTCACCCCCCCCCCCCCC